>PVJS01021505.1:0-31419 GCA_004027185.1 Glis glis
CCGATCCTAAGACTCCAGCTCTTAGACCGTTCGACCAGCTACTGGTTCCTCTGACTCTCCACGTGCAGTCAGAACCTGGGACTACATTGCTTCAAACTGTAAGCCCATCTGATAAATCCCTTTTTTCAAATATACTCATTCTGTGTATTCTGTTAATCTAGAGAACCCTGTCCAATACAAGCCATGTGTTTTTTCACTCATCTGTGGAGACTAGCGAAAAACTGCCTCTATCTTCTCATTCCTTCCACTTTCTATCCCAGATTTGCCATGATTTTTCCCCATTCCTATGTGAAACTTGATACTATGGTTTGGGCTGGAATGAAGCAGAAGAGAATTTGGAAAAAAGAGTTACATCCTGTAAAGTTGAAGAATTTAGATAAAGGCTTTTGTTATTTCCAGTTGAGTTCCAGGTGAGTTTGGCATTACACTTGAGCAGAGAAACAGGTTTTAATGAACTCTCCTGACTCATGCTAGATGACATGCTTTGTATGTGTCTTTTGGGGCATCTCACCTAGTATGTAGAGAGTAGCTTTTGTTTTCCAGATTTATTACTCTTCTATTTCACAAAACATCAGATCTCTGCAATCATCCTTAGTAGTCTATATTTACTACAAATTCTTCAAATGGATTACATACACCGTGAGGGCAGGAAGTACTTCTATACTATTTTCACACTTTTATTAGTGCATTATAGTGAGATTCAAAGTGATACATATATACTATACATGCATACATCATTTGGTGTATTTCTTTTTTTTATTTTGCTTTTCTTCCTCTCCCCCAATCACATTTTCTTTTGTAACAATTAATATGTTTCTCAAGTTTTAATAAATATGACATCCAAAAAGTTTGTCATTTTTTGAAGTCCATCTATTATTTCTTGGCATTGAGTCTCATGTTTATTGGCCTACTATTATCCAGAAATTTGACTCTAGTTTCCAGATAATATGCAATGTATTTTCAGAATTTAGGAAGCTGGGAGTTCAGGATCACATTCCTTTACTTTCTAGTAGTCTTGCTTTTGAGGAGATCTTCCTGGGTTTTCCTGCTTGGATCCTAAAACAGTGTCAACTTTCAGTATGAGAATGTGACAGTGAAACTTGACAGAGAAGGCGAAGGAAGGAGTAGATGTGGCCACGAAAGTGGACATTGGAGTGACTTGGCCACCACTCAAAGAAGGTCCACAGCTCCTTGAAGCTGGAAGAGCCACCAACTGGCACACATTTAGTGGTTCATAACAGCACAGATATAGTCAGAAGTCCAACATGGTCTCGCTGAGCCCAAATCCAAGTGTTGGCAGGGCTTCTTCCCTTTTAAGAGGGTCTTGAGATAAATCCACTTCACATACTTCTTGAAACCAAACTTGAATGATATAGAATAGTAATTAAGAACACAGTGAATAAAAACATAGTTTTTATGATTTCAAATTCTGGTCCAGAATGTGCTACCTTCTCAATTTCAGCAAAATCTGAGTGTATCTCAGAATAAGATAATGTTATGCCCATTTCAAAAGTAATGTTGTGAGAGCTGAGAACACACAGACACAATGAACGAAATGCTGAACAAAAATTGTAAGTACTCCATTTATTTAGGGATTATTACATAACTCAAAGCAAACACAATAAAATTTTTGAACTAACAGATTTACTCAATACATATTTTCTTAATTTGGATACTAGTATCTGGAGTTATATAAACACCATAGACATAATGTTTATATGTCAATAATTTTAAGATATCTATACTTTTGATTTCAATAACGTAACCATCTTTGTTAATTTCATAAATTCTTCTGGGCTCAAATACCCAAAACTAGTCCTATCTTTGTCAATAAATTGAGTCAATTATTTTCCATATACTCTAATCAATTATTTGAAGGAAACATTTCGAGCTACAGAAAAAAATTAATTAAATTAAATTATTAGGTTTTAAAGTATACTTAGTTTTACAAGGACCAGACTTCTAAACAGCAAAGTATCTAAGAATTCTAAATCTAATTATTTTTTACTGTCTATAAAGTCTAATTGCACCAAATGATTTAAGGCTATTTACCTTGAATATTGATCTGCTGTGGCTTATTCCATTTTATAACAATATTCTCAAAATACCTCCTAAGTATTAGAAAAATCTATATCTTACAAACCAAATCTATGGTATTACTTTCATTATGGCCTGATTTTTAAATTCTAAACCATAACCATTATAATTTAACTGTATAATTTTTATTGACATTTTTGCTAATGAATATCTAATGCCAAAAGTAAATTGGACTTTGGGAATATATTTACAATTAAACAAACACAAATATGCCTTTAAAACAAAAGATTTGCAGAAAACAGCCACCTAATGCTTTCAAACAGTATGAAAAAATTAAAAGAATGGAATTTAAAACTCTAAGTTCCTACCACTGTCATTGAAATATTGACGTGTAAATATTGCCCTTCTATGGTCAGCATGTCATTACTCTAGTTTTTTGATAAAAGTCATCCTAAGAGGTATAAGACAAAAATAACATGTGTTTTAACATTTCATTCATTAACTCAAAATTATTTACATGATCTCCTCTTTACAGCTTCAAATTTGATATGTTATATACCAACCATCCATCTCAGACAAAAAGAAAAAGAAAATAAATCACTCTTCCCAAAGAGTCATCTACAATCTCAACCAACTGGTTCATTGAGCCCTTGAGCTAGAAACCAGGGTGACAGACTTTATAGTTTTTTAATCTGACTCTTCATGATTGACCAACACATGGCTAAAATTTAAAAGAATAAAATTAAAAAGAATTCAATGCCTATAGCACACTACTTTATATACCAAAAGCAGTTTAATAAAATACTTTGAATGCTTAGTTAAGAGGAGTATATTAGCCCAACATGGTGATGCACACCTCTGATTCTAGTACTTGAGAGGCTGATACAGCATGATCTCAGATTCAAAGCCAGCCTCAGCATCCTAGTAAGACTCTTCGTAACCTAGCAAGACTTTCAAAACAAAAATTTAAAATGGGCTGGGATGGTAGCTCAGAGGCAGACACCTGGGTCCAATCTCCAGTACCACATGCACACAAAAAGAGTCCATTGGGTTCACAACATTGCTATATGAAACTACTGCAAACTGAATGACTTAAAACATTCACATAGTTCTGGAGGCTAGAAATGCATAATTAAGAAGTGGACAGGGCCAAGTTCCCTCTCTCCTACTTTCTGGTTATTGTTGGTAATCTTCGATGATATCTCTTGGCTTACAACTGTATAACTCAATCTCTGCTTGCATTGTCACTGGTTGTCTTCCCTCTGTGTATCTGTGTCTTTTCATAGCAATCTCCTTTCTGTATGTATCTTTCTGTGTGTCTCTTCTTAAAGAAACCCAATCATACTGGATCAAGGGTTTACCCCACTCTAGTATGACTTCATCATAACTGAATTAGATCTGCAAAGACCTCGCTTCTAAATTAGGTCATATGCACAGATACTTCAGCCTATCTTTTGTAGGAGACACAACTCCATCCACAAGGAAGTGAATAACTGGATTTCCACCACTAGCTAGTAATGTTCTGTGATGATAAAAGGGAAGTATCTACTAAACATTTAAAAACAATGAAATTCCATTGCAATATATGTACTAGATCACACACCATAATGGAAAAGACCATGTTTTAAAACTTACATCAAATTATGAGACTCTTAAATTCCCAAATTGTGAATCTGTTAGATAGGGATGTCTTTGTCTTACGTGAGAATTATTATAATCTTTAGTCATACATGTGGTCTATATGCAGTCTCTATCCTTCCTTCTAACTTCCAACCTTGTAAAGTGGGATTCAAGGAGATTATTCAAAGAATGTACAACATATTTAATTAATATCTATGCATCTGAGAAATCACATATTAAGTGATAACTAACTATTCTACTGATGGAGCAAAGAAGAGATTGCTGTTTCATTGAGCAATGTGTTAAGATGTGGCATCGTGAAAGACAGAATTACTATAGAGCATTTTAAGTTTTCTTTAAAAGGACCCTGGAATGGAAAATAAACATCAGCAGGTGTCAAGGGGAATCCTTGGTGCTGAAGTAGATTAGGACAAGCTAAAATGGAAATTCATTTATCCTAATCAATTGGAGGATTAAGATTATTTACCAAGAGGGAATCATCAAAGAATCCACAAAAGGGAAAATCAGCATCAATTATCCAAAGGGCAATAGCAAAGCTAACTTCCCAAATAGAAGGACAGTATCAATAATTTTTTCTCTCTTATCCATCCTCCCTTCCAAATCTTAGGTAAGCCATAAACTGAAGTGAGCTAGGCAATTTCCCATCTAGTATATTCTGCCTGAATTGAGGGAGAGTGAAAAGAAAAGTTCAGAGATTTGATTACTAAATGGAACTGGATGTGGTAATCACTGGTTTGTAAAATTATATACACACACAAACATAAGCAACACACACACACACAAACAAAAATCAAAGTGGGCTTTTCTGAATTCACATTTAGTGTCAAAAGAAAACTCAGGGCTGGATGCTGTGTTGCATACCTGTAATCCCAGTACTTGGGAGGCTGAGGCAGGAGGATTGCAGATTTCAGGCCTGAGTGTGATAACCTGGTAAGACCCTGTTTCAAAACAAAAAGGGCTGAAGATGTAGCTCAGAGGTAGAATGAGGCTGGGTTCAAGACATAGTACACTGCTACCACCAACAACAACCAAAGGTCAGTTCTACTAATTGATTTTAGAGAATGAAAGAAAATAAATATAAATGTACTTAATAAACATGCCTAGAAGTTTTATCTTTTTAACAGAATGGCATCAGTAACACATATCATTTTCTATAGAACCTGGATAATAAAGATTCCCTGCTCAGATTTTGTATACAGCCATCTTGGAGAATCACCATGGCCACGAAGGCGAATTACAAATATTAACCTTTCTGCAACCTACTTCTTTGGCTAGTTAAACTGAAAGTTGCCTTCCTGTGGCCAGGTATAGTATCTCTTAGCTTTTTATAAAGTCTTAAACTTTAGAACTTTTCTGATTTTTTTGTGTCTTAGGAATATTTTCTAAAAGCAATAATTTATATGTGACACCTATGCCACTGAATAGAGAATATAAAGTATTAAATAATAAGGATAGATTTTAAAGTAGATGGATATTTTGCAAATCACACTAATGCAAACAATTTCTGTACAAAGTCAAATACTTATGAATAGATTTGTAAGCTATCTGAAAATGGAACATCCCCCAAAATAGCTCATTTCTTACTTGAGACTTCTCTCTGACTTAACACACTTAAGCACTGATAGACAGTGCTTCAAATCTCAAACCCTCAATAAGTTTATCACACATTTATTAAATTTTACTGAAAGGATTTTAATAAATGGTTAAACAGGAAAAATGAACAAACAAAATATTTTATTGTAAATGTACATTTCGCAAAATTTAAAGAGAAACTTATCCTCCCAATTGAATTATATTTTTATGTCCATAATTTAAAATTAAATTATGTAAATTATTTCCTTATGGGGGCATAATAATACTAAGGCATAAGTAATTGTTACCGAGATTAATGAAGATCTTCATATACTTATATATAGCTAAGCATTGAAGATTCGCAGTCTGGCCAGGGGTGGTGGCATATGCCTGTAATCCCAGTACTTGGGAAACTGAGACAGCAGGAGCATAGGTTCAGGGCCAGCCTCAGCAATTTAGCAAGGCCCTCAGCAACTTAGTGTCACCCTGTTTCAAAATAAAGAAGAAAAAGGGCTGGGGAAGGGTGGTGTAACTCAGAGTTAGAATTGCCCTGGGTTCAATCTCCAGTAGCACACCAAAAAAAAAATAATAATAATAAGATATGTAGTTCCAGATTCATATGCCATTTTATTTCAGAACCCTAAAAGAAGACGGACATTTTTCCTATTAATTTTCATTTGATTAGATTCAACCTGAAAAAAACATTGGAATGAAATAAACTCAAGTATCTTTTGGCAGAAAATAATTTTAGATAAGAGAAATATGAGTATTTAAAAAATATAAAAGCATAAGCCTCTATTATATATATTTTTCAATAAGGAGATGAGACAGTCACTTTGCTGAAGTAATTGAAGCTCCATTCTGTATGTCTGGGAAAAGATGAGTTGGGAGGAGGGTGAAAATTAGACTTGATTGTAGTTCTAGAAAAAAACAAAAACAAAAGGGCTTCTGGCTGCTGCTGTGGCAGCCATTTCCAACTGCCTGACTTTTAAACTTGTATTCACAATCTATGTTTTAAACTTTTAAACACGCTTCACATTTAAAAAAAAATAAAAAAAACAGAGTAAAACAGAGTGCCTCTTCAGTATTCTTTGGTCCTATTTTTAATTTTTTTTTTCATTTGCTTTCAGACCATATTGGAAAGCAGACTTCTGTGTCTTGAGTTGTCAAGGCTATGTATGGAGATCAGGGCAAAGTTTAAATGCCCTTTGTTGATTGATTGTGATGTCTTTACAGATATAATTTAACAATAATTCTCATGGGATCTAATTTTTTTAAACAAGAAGACAGACATTTCAGAAAATAAATGTGTGAATTGTACAATTGTCTCTAGTTAATCTTTTCACTTTGATAGAAATTCCCACTTATAATTAATAAGTAAATCTATAAAATTTATCTCAGCTGATATTAAACTTTCAATAAGGTAATGAAAGGTATTTTCTTGTGTCACCAATGTTCGATGCGTTTGAAAAATATTATCAAGTCCCTAAATACCTTTTGTATAATCTGTGGCTACATGCTATTAGAGACAGAATAACTACCATATATCACAAAATTTATTTTGTAAAATATTATGAAATAAAATACATTTTTAATTTTCTTACAAAATGATAATGAGTATGCATTTATTCAATTCCTTCTTATATCACTGCATATTTATACACATTGAGAATGACATAATATGGGTCTGTGGATATGCTACATGCAACTATATGTTTACAAGCTAAAGGTATAAACAAAAATAAGCCCTGACATTCAGGCTTAGAATGACTCTGAAAAGGTATTTTAATGCATGTGTGAGCTTAGCAGTAATAAGTTTAAACTCTATTGATATCTACTATATTCAAGACAGATATCTACTATATTCAAGAAATGCTACGAAAACAGCCCTGAATTATTATGTAGAGTAATGAATTTAGCAATGTTGTAAACTGACATGTATTTTTCAAATAAATATAAAATTCACAGGTAGGTCAAAGTCTAACTAGTAGTGTTTTAATTAAGTCATTTTAAATTATCTGAATGAAATCATAGACTTGTATATACAATTACAGAATTATATCTTATATTAGTCATTTGCATTCAGTATCTAATCAAAGAATACATTTTCAAATAGAAAGCACAAACATTAATAAATAAAAATGAAATTATTAACTAAATCTATCTCCCAGAAACAACCATGTAAAATATTTTAGCTATTTATTCTTTCAGTTCAGGGGAAGAAACCACAACTGAACTAGCAAACATGGCATTCTCTTCTCTGGTACAAAACTGGGAGGGGCATGTAATCACAGCTTGGTAATATCTTCATATACGATTAGTCCCTAATTAAAAACTAATGTTTCTGAAATTAGTATTATGTAAATTCAGCAAAAGCTCAGGTCAGCTTTCCTTTGGTTAATAATGTCTCCTTCAAAGTCTTTGCTAGACAGACATAATTTTTTAAAATAGGTACAGTGAAGAGTAATATTCGACTTTTGGGCAAGGCATGCCAGTCCTGAAGGAGCACTTTCATTCATCCAATAAGCTAATAATTAGCCAATAAGCTAGTTGGAGATCTGGATTCATCTACATTTCATATTTGCTACCTTAGCTTTCGACACTAATTTATATCTAGTTTTACCCCCCTGCCCTTTCTAAACTAGTCTTTGATATTATTACCTTGTTTGGGATCAATATTTGAGGAGAAAAATATTCAATTCCATATATTCGTCATCAGTGAATCTGGACATTCATCTATGGTAAGTTGCAAAATCTTTGGAGATCCCTTCCTGTTAATACATACCTATTTCTAGGATTGCTTCATTCTTTTATCATTTGAGCTCAAGCCTAAGACTAATTGATTTTTCATAGATGCAAAAAATGTTTTTTATTCTGAAAATTGGTTAAAACATGAATAACATTGCAAAATTGAACTTTATGGACATAAAATTGTACATTTGCCAAAAATATGGATTATACTCTTATACCAAAACCAACTCTTATGTAATCACAAATGCCTTTTCATATAGAATATAGATGATTTTTTTTTTGCTTAATATGATATGGAGAGAAGCTGAAAAATTGAATGAAGAAAACCTACAAAAATTTTAAAATGACTCTGTCACCTCCCACTACTGTCAATGTCCTCTAAGTGCATGAGGCAGTGATGGACACAATTAATTAAGTACTTGATGTTCAGGAAATTCTGGTCCATTGTATATTATTGCTCTGCTTAAAGGAGAATGATGCATGACATCTAAATTATCCTGAGCCATCAGTGAAAAGGATAATATTTATAATACAGCGGAATAGCCTTGAGTGATTCTTCTGTTATTAGGGCATTGAAAGGCTTATTTCATTAAGTTACTTTTCATTCATAAAAGGAAAAAAATGTATGGTGGAAAGATCAATGAACTGACCCTCACAGATTTCTCATTCTTGCACCAGACTTACTATTTTATTCAAGTAGCTAACAGGTCTCAGTTTACTTTTCTGTGAAATAAGAAATTTAGACTATATTAATAGATCTTAGCATCCTTGGCCAAGGAATGATCTCCAGAAACTCCATGAACAGCATGAAACTTAGTTTTTATGTGAACTTTATTTTTTTATTGAAAGTATCCATAGCTTGCAAAACATTATTTTAAAAAAGATGCAAGCCGGGTGTGGTGGCTCATGTTTATAATCCCAGTACTTGGAAGGCTGAGACAGGAGGATCACAGGTTCGTGGCCAGCCTCAGCTACTTAGTGAGGCCCTCCACAACTTAGTGAGACCCTGTTTCAAAATAAAGAATTAAAAAAAATAGGGCTGGGGGTGTAGTTGGCAGGTAAAATGCCCCTGGGTTCAATCCCCAGTATCACAAAAGAAAAAAGTTGCAAAATGTTGGTGACTACCTGACTTTGTAAATGTGTTTCTGCCTATAAGCCTTTATACTTAAGATTGATTCAGTGATATATAATAGTGAGTATCACGTTAAAGGAAAACCATTCATTTGTTTATGCCTACGGAAAGAGACATTGACGAAAGGCTGGTGCAATGGAATATTTTAATATTTTGTTAGTGGTCCCTTTCTGAACTATTAATCCCTTCTGTTTCTTGTAGAGTCACAGCTGAATCAAAAATAGCATCCTGGAATATTCGTCCATGGGAGTCTGTGCCCATGAGCTTTTATCCACAGTCTGAGGAGTTTGTGAGTAGGTGGTCTGTGTGCCGGGAGCTGGGTGGGGAGGAGATGTGGAGAGGACTGCTCCTGGCCCCATCTGCCTTCAGCATTTTAGGTACACCTTTTGCATATATGTGTATTGTATAGTATGGGAGGATTAAGGAAAGAATGAAGCAATGGCCTCACAAGGTAATTACAGAGCCTCAGAGAGTGAAAAATTGGTGCTGAGCCTTAACCTCTTCCAGGGAATGGGGATGTTGTGACATACATTGTGATCCCTGCCATCTTACCACATAAATTACACAGGAAGGGCACCAAAAATACATCTCTGTTATTACTCTCCGTGTCACTTGATTTGCCCCTATCAGCTGCTAAGAGATAGGGAATCTAGGATTACATATTTTGCAGTCTCTTTCTTTCTCTGCCCCTTCCTCTACATCTTTCCACTTCAAAAGCCAACTTGATCCTCTGTGAATCTGAGAAAACTTATGACACAAGTATAGCGGAACTATTTGTTTTATCTTCTGCTTTCTTTCAATAAAACTTTTCTAATTTCAAGCTTTGGAAATCGCAATGATACTGATGCGGCTAAGTCCAAAGAGATGGGTAAGCCCGGGAGTATACTTTCCTTGTTGTCAAAAAGAAAACAGTTTAAAGTAATTTAAACTTGGTGCTAAGAGATTAATTTCAGAAAAAGGACTTTCAGCCTTAAGGGCATGTGTTGAATAAGAAAAACTCAAAAGGAGAGATGACCGTCAATTCTGGACACATTTGAGTCTCTGCTTTGCTAGGTGACAGGAACTCAAATATGAATAAAATATACTTTCTACCCTTATGGGACAAGAGAAAGAGAAAAGAATATGTATGGCAGGAAATATCCAGTACCTTACCCAGCCCTGCCCTCACGAGGCGATGACCAGGAAGATTAAATAATTCTGCTATTCCATTTCATATAGAGGCACATTTTCTCATATCATGTTTTTGGTATAAGTGTTAGAAAAGAGGCCCATTGAATTCACACTGTAATTTTTTCTCTCATTTTCAAGCCAAATAAATAAATGCCTTCTGTGTATTCCATTAGTATTTCTAATGTCCCTGTTTCATAGCAATTTTATTAATTTGAGTGTCATCTTGTATTACTCCTGTATAAAATCTGTTAACTTTATTTATATATTTAGAGCAATGGCATTTAGGTTTTCTATGCGTATTTGCTAATTTAATTCACAGACAAAGCAGGAGGAACTGACAATTATTAAATAGATTGGCCCTCTAACAGACATTTTATGTAGAAGTCTCCAATAGTAATAAAACAGTACAGAACAAAGCTTTCTATGTAGATATTTCAGCTATTGCTAAGCTGTGGGGAGTGGGTCCTCCTTGCTTCTCTGAGGAAAGATAACATTGTGAAATGAGAAAGAATTAATTAATACGACTTGATTTGTGTTTTGTTTTTTCTTTTATAATTGACTGTGAAGATCTTCTTTTATTTTATTTATTTATTTTTTGCAGTACTGGGGATTGAACCCAGGGGCATTCTACCTCTGAGCTATACCCCCAGCCCTATTTTTTTTTAATTCTTTATTTTGAAACAGGGTCTCACTAAGTTGCAGAAGGCCTCACTAAGTTGCTGAGGCTGGCCATGAACCCGGATCCTCGGGTCTCAGCCTCCCAAGTAGTGGGATTACAAGCGTGCGCCACTACGCCCGGTTGACTGGGAAGATCTTCTAAGTACATCTTATAGTCATAGCTAAAGCCAGCCTTGAATCCATAGACCAGGTGATTGATTTATCAGACTCTTAATGTTTTCTGGTGAAAGCAACATCCTCTATTAATGAAGAGATATGAAGGTACAACTTCATTTAGTAATAGTAGTTGTAGCAGCAGCAATATTCCACCTAAGGCCTTCGAAAATTAAAATTTATAAAAGTATCTTGTATACAGAGGTCAATACTATCATATATTCATCAGATCTTTCAAACTTGCTGTAGGGCTGGTTCTTGGAATCCTCGTATGTCATAAGCCTGATACCAGGTAAATTTGTTTTAGGCAGGAAATAGAACTTTTGTTTTGAAATTTAGGGCTATCAACAAAAATAGCAGGCACTATTTTGACTTAGAATGATCAAAGTACTTCATGATGCAATTTTGTAGATTTATGTTCTGTCCGCTGATGACAGAACAAAATTTTTACAACAAATTACCTGCCAGAAATTCAAATTAGAAAATCAGAAAATTGATATTACTGTTCTGTTCTCTGACCAATCTGACAATTATCCTCTTCCTTCCCTTTTCTCTCAATCCTTATCATTTATGTGAGAGAACCCAAAAGCTTATCAAAATGTCCTGTCTACTTGTTCCTCTTAAATAAAGAGAAACATTTGCTAAGAAATCAACTAAGTGTGTGTTGAATGGATATAGGTGTTTTATTGGTAAACAAGCATTCAATAACCTTCACCAATTAATAGATTTATTTAGATTTAGTTTGAGTTTTTTATTTATTTTTCATGAGAATTCCTGGTATTTTATGATTTGTACATATGAATATGTTATTCCAAAAAAAAAAAAAAAATTTGTTTTTGTTCATTTTTATGGGTACTTTAGAATTATACATGATAGTGGGATTCATAGTCATAAATTCATATGCATTTAGCATAATTTAGTCTGTTTAACCTCATTTTATCTTTGTAGTACCATATAGGCTAATTGTATTCTATCATGAATCTGAAAATCATTGTCATAGTGAACTTATTTTTATTGAGCATCTTATAACATTTTGCTATTTTGTCATTTTAGAAATTCTTTCACTAGTATTCAGTAATTATTCACACTCAAGCAAAAAATAACTAAAAATAAGCACATAGTAAAATTATGGAATTGTCTGGAATGAGGATGAAATCCTAAAACAATACTATTATAACCATCTTTGCGTATTCTGTTGTCCAAATATTACATCATCTTTTAAAAAGATATTTAAAATCTGGATACAAATTTTCCTCTTTAGCTTTTCTTTTTTTTTCTTTTTAGCTTTTCTTCTATTTGTGTGTACATTCAAAACTTTTCATTGTTTGTCCATAATAGAAAACAAAATACAATTGACAGACAGACATTCATAATTATAAGACAAATTAACAGATGAATTTAAAAAGAAAGTAGCACTCTACATTCTAATGTCACAATGAAATTGATTATATTGCTGAAATTTCAGATTACAAATGTTCTAATGATGATACACTAATTTTCAAAACCTCAAGGATCAATGAAAATTAATAATATTATTTGTGGAAAAAGGTAACTGGAGTTTTATCTAGTTGGTATTTCAATAGAGAAAATTTCCTCATTTAATATTTTGTGACAAGAAATAGTTTTGTCAAAAAGTTGTGTGATAATATTTTTTAAAGTTTTTGCACTAAAATTTTCATAATAACATTTTTAAGAGGACAAATGCTTAGAATGGGCATACATTTAAATGATTACAGAAAATGCATAACATATAAATACTAATGTTTGCTGATTATAGCTGATAGAAGATAACTGTCCCCTCTTCAACAAATTCTAAGCTGCTAACACTTTCAGAAGTTTTGTGTTTCGACAATGTAAATGGCAAAAAAGTCAGAGTTAATGTTAAGTTTGAACATATATTTGTATTCTGGAATAAGTATTCTGTCAATGCACATGTTTTAGGTTTTCATTGCAACAAATGATGACCAGTTAGTTGCAGTCAAAACCTATTTTTCATTTAGGACATACATAACATTAATCCAGAAAAAAATGCAATGAATGTTGTGTGCATCTATCTATTTCTCACTCTGAACCTCATTATGATGTGTAGTTACAATGCACCAATACATTTTTAAATGCCTTTAATAATATATATATATATATATATCTTCCCGTCATTTGTGAATTGTTTGCAAAGTGACTTAAACATATACAAATATTAAAATAGTTCATTGGTCCCTTATGGTGAATTGTATGACTCTTGTTCTTGGGATGACATGGAAAAATAGAGAATATGACATGCGGCCTGCCTTACAACACTTTTTTTCTGAAAAGTGAAAAACACTTTTTTTGGCAAGAGAAAAACACAAACAACAACAAAAATCAATGAATTTTTTTTTGTAGAACCTTCTTTAGGATGTGGTCTTAAATATGATGTATCTTGGGGCACATGAAAATGAGAACGTTACAGGGAGATATCCCAGCAGGAGACAGGCTCAGATATATGTAAGCCAGAAAGGTATACAGACAGCTCGAACTTGCCTGAGAAAACCTCAGAGGAAGCCAAACTCTCCACTAATATTTACAAGGCAACTTTATTTTATACTAACAAAGCTTTAGTTTAGTGAATGAAGTCATGGGTATTTCCTATTTATGAGTCAACAGTAAATCTTTTTTCAATTTAGGGAAGCTTCATAAAATAAAGTTGTCAAGTTTCTTCTATCAAGAAAGAAATGGAAAGAGGTGAGTTATTTTTGAAGAAAACATTGAGTATGCACATGAGATAGCACTAGAAACACTTGAAGTTGTGGCAGCAATAATTATTTGTCAAAGGAAGAATGGAGCCAATATGTCTTCTCAAAAGCTGAAAAAGACTTGAAGTTGTGACAGAAAATGGTTTGTCAAAAGGAGAATGAAGCAAATATGTCTTCTGAAAACTTGGAACTGAAGTCTATTTTATGAAATGATTATGAATGAGAGCCCGGCATGCTCAGGGAGAAATTGGTGAGAAACTGTTATTGAAACTAAATTGTGTACTGTTCTATTATCCCCACTGTGCTATTATGTTAATCTAATAGTGGAGTTTAATTTGACTTAATATTATCATTGGTAATCTACATAAGTAAAGGATTTTATACTTAGGGTTGTTATTTCAATTATTGGCATTTAATATAATATTTATATTATTCAAACTATCATGATTTTAGGTTTGTTTATGATTATACCTATCATCAGACAAAACATGATCTTTCCTAAAGAAAAAAAATCATCATTTTGACCAAAGATAATTACAGTTCAATTCAATTCCATTATCTGTAATTTGTTCTCAGATTCTAATAATGGTTCTATTATACAATTAAACTGTATAATGCAGTATGTGTAGGATAAAAAGAACACATTATTGTTTGCCAAAGAAGCTAGAAAAAATTCCAAATAATTTTGTGGAATGTAAATAGATTAAAATCAGACTGTGATTTGTTTTATGTAAAACTATACTTCTACCAAGTCAGGAAACAAAAAGATGTAATTAGAAAACATCACATACTCTCTCTGCATAAACCTTAAATTTGACTGTGTTCAAAACAGCTGACATTGAAAAAGAAGGAAAAGATATGAAGAAACTCTGATTAAGCCACAGCTTCCTGTCGTCTTGATTTGGCAAGGAAATTGACAAGGAGATCCCAAAAGGAGGTATTTTCTGTGCTTCTGATGTGGATTCTGAAGCAGTTCTCTAGTTTTGAGACCCTTCTGCTCTTTTCAGCTTCATGGAAGTATCTCAGTGGCAGGAGACTAGACTCTGCTGCCTGTGTTATTGTTGCATTCTTTCCTACATGAGAGTAAAATTCCATCATGCAACTTAAACAGCACTTGGAGATACAGGTTTTTGGTAAGTTTGAATCTAATTTCAAAATATATGAAAAGAATAGTAAGGTAAACTATCAAAAGAATATTATTATTCCAGATTTCCATCAACATTTTCATAGGTACAAGTCTCCAAAATATGTTGTGTAGATGGTAAGGCCAAATCTGTTTTGCGGTAACACTTTTTTTAATTTTTGTCCCCTGTTGCTGAAACTAAAATCTCCAGAATTAGGTAATTTTTTTTTTACTTTGTGTGTCCAATTCAGATTTTTGTAATTGCTATTAAATCAGTCTAGTACCCAACTAACCTAACTTTGAATGCCTATTCTGCACATCTTAGCTTTGTATCCTATAAAAGTTAAAGTCTAAGACTCAAATGTTTATTTTTATTATAACACAACATAAAATTACATAATATAAGAAATATATTCTATATTATTTAATATATTATAATACAATACTTATATAAATATAACCATAGGGACAATCTCATAGGTTTTGCTCTTAGGTTTAAGCTATGTAAAAATCTTAATGCAGTCCCTGGAAAACAAGCACTCAAAAAAAACTTTTTTTCTTTTTTGGTGCAGCGACTTGAAGTCGGTGCCTCACACATGCTAGGCAAGTACACTACCACTAAGCTCTATCCCCAGCCCTGTGCTCAATATAGTTTAGTGATCCTTCTCTTCCTCTTTACTTATCAATACTCCCCCTTCCCATCCATTTCCCATCTCTTTCCTTGGCCCTAAACATAACATTTTTTAATAAATACCATGCAGTATAATTCTTTGGCCATTGGGTCAATACTAGCTTTGCATCTGGCTTTGGAAATTTGTGTTTATACTGATATAAATAGGATTCCCTACTTGGGAATTGAGGAGCTCTTTGAACTTATAAGATTATTGGAGCCTACATTATTGAGGATACATAATACAACTGTTATATTTTAGTACTTAAAGATATTTTTATTTATTGGTGCATTATAATCATACATTGTGATAAAATTCAGGGTGATAGAGGTATACATGCACATAGCACTTGTTGAGCCCTCCCCCAATTTCCAACCCACTCCCTCTTGCTCCCCACAAAACAGGGCTCTTTGGAAAAACTACTGAATTATGGCTTTGGGGTGTGCATGCATGTAATGAGCCTGTAATGCTTTCTCTACTCTTTCTCTCTGACTAAAATATTCAAAAACAATCCCTGCAATTGATTATGCCACATTGGATATAGAAAAGTTCATCTGTTCCTAATGATATTCAGAAAAAAAGAAAAGACAAAGCCATACATATCACATATATGTCCTTTTGAGTACTTGAATAATCTAGAACAGGAAAAATTAAAATAGAAAATTTTAACATGAATATTCCTTAACTTAATTATATTTCCAATTTAATTTATGTTGAATAAAAGGAAATCCCTTTCTAATTAATGGATACTTGGTGGTGTTCTCTTTGTTTTTAATCTTTTTCAAAACAGGTTGAATCCTGTTTTCCGTAATTTTCAAATTCACTTTTGTTTTCAAATTGCTACAAATATCATTCTAAGGCAAGCTATGCTTTTTTGGCTCCATGTTCTGACAGTTTGCATGCTGGAAGATCTTATAGGCATGATTGCAACAGGAACAGACCATTCTACCTCACTGTATTACTCCTCGACATCCTATTCCCTAACATCCTTACTATGCCTCTATCATGTGTCATCCTAAGTAGCACAAATGAAGACTTCATTGTTTGCACAGTCACTGTATGCTTTACATACAATATTTTAGTTATACCAATAACAATATTATGATAATGCTTATTATAAATCCCATTTTTTGATAAAAAGAAAAACTGAGCCAGTTGTGGTGGCACACACTTGTAATCCTACTAATTGGAAGGCTGAGACTGGAGGATCACAGGTTCATGTCCAGCCTTAGTAACTTGGTGAGACCTTCAACAACTTAGTGAGCCCTGTTTCAAAATAAAATAAAATAGGGCTGTGGAAGTAGCTCAGAGTAAGAATGCCCCTGAATCCAATCCCCAGTACCACACAAAAAAGAAAGAAAATTGAAAAATTGGTAGCTATAGAAATATAAACATATTAACATGGAGAATATCATATGCTTATTAAGTGCCAAAGCTGAGGTTCTAAACTAGCCTTCTAATTACCAGAAATCACTAGTTATCATTAGAATATACAAGTGGACACTATCTATGTATACATGATAAAAAAGGAAAAGAAAATGAACATCTGGACCATCGGAAACTCAAATTTACTTTTTACATAAATAAAAAAAAATGATGGCTAGAGGCTCAACTTCTCTTTATGCATTGAGGTAAACACCATAAACATTAAATCATCTTTCAGAAATATTATACATGCTTTTCTTGATTTGGTGATTTTCATAAGCGCTGATTGCTTCTCAGGAAAAATTAGCTAAGTTTAGTAATGTTTCTGTTGGCAAATATATTATCAAAAGCAAAGTGTGGGAGGAGGCAGAAAAGGAGAGTGCAGATAGAAACAAATCTTGAAAAAGTAAAGTTATTATCTATCATCTATTTCAGTAAATACATAATGAAAACATAGCAAGTACAAACTTCAACCCATATTTTTCAAAACATATTCCTCCTCTAATGAACTTTTAGATTTTTGGTCTCAGGCCCTACTAAATGAAAATCACTGATTGAGACCTAGAAATGTAGATTATTAACAAACACCCCAGGTGATTGCAATGGATTTGTTTGAGAACCAATGCATTAAACTTCTAAGGTAAAATTAACATTCAGCTAGATTAAATTATCATAAAAATCCAGCAATTGCCAAATGTTTAATAGGCACCTTATTAAAAGAAGCTTTCAGTTTCACACAATAAGGACTCACAATCCATTAACCCCCATCTGTGTCTGCTCAATTCACATCTAGATTTAAAAATAAAAACAACACTTACATAGAAGTGCCTGGGGCCAGAAACAGAGCTAACCCAAGTTTAATAGTGTCTTAGGGCCCAAAATATATGACATTGAATTAAAAAGCAAAAGCATAAATAGGGTTGGAAGACGGGAGGGATTGGAGTTTTTCCTCTTTTCCCTTTATCACAGAGGCAGCAATAAAAATAAACAAGCCACACCATTCATTTTGAACTTTCGAATGCAGTACCATCTAGCGAATATGTGTATTGTGATAACCAATAAAAATGGGCCATTTAATTGTTTTGACTTTTGCTTCCTAGAGCGAATGCATTCTTTAATAATAACTTTTAAAGAGCTATAATTTACTTGTTGATCTTTGGATGTTTCCCACTAAGCCTATTTGGTGCTGATGCAGGCCAGCAGCCCTCCCTCCTATTATCACTAATGAGGCTAAGGCACTCAGTAATGGGAGAATGACCTTGCTTAAATAGTAGTTAGTTATTCATCCAATTGACTCAGATGGAAACGTGTAGGATCATTAATGGAATAAATGATTGCACAACACATACCAATGGTGGAACAATGTTTTTAACGAGGGATAATAACATCTTTGCATCCTTTCTCTGTAAAGGGTCCAGCCTAGAGTGGATAAATAGTTGTTCAATTTATGCTTAAATAAAGCAGCTACTTGGCATTTCAGCCGAAGTGTTATGTCAGAAAGCAGTTAATCGCTGCCTGTAGTTTTAAAGAGCCCAGTAGATTTTCTGCATGACCAAGCATCATACACATGGATGAGTTGACTATATTATCTATAATGAGACTCGCCATGGTCTACAGCACCTGGCGTTCATACATAAACCCAAGTTTATGATACATGAAGGTAATCAATATAAATTAGTCTTGCTGCAAACAATTTTTCTGCTTTTATACTTCATTATTTGGGGGGACTTTTCATTAACTATTTGAATAATTTGAATTCTTAGGAAACATAATCCTCCATATTACATTATTAGACATTTCATTGTATAGGCTTATTTTACAGAATTACTTGCAGTGCCATTTTATTTATTTTGCATTGAAAGCAATGAATTATCTCAGTGGACTTTTATTTAAAATCATAAAAATGTGAAGAAAATACCTTTCGATTCCCAACAACCCTTTCTTCAACAAAACAACTATTTTCTAAAGAATCTCTTTGAGAGTATAAAAGCAATTATTACATACTTTAAGATGTTGGAGTCAGTAAGTTTCTTTTTTAACTATATCCATAAATTTTTCAGAGTTCTTGGAAATTCATGTTAAATTCATGTTTTAGATTATTTTATTAGTGCCTTGCAATTTTACATCATAATGAGGTTCAATGTGAAAAAATACATACATGCACACAGCTCTTGGTTTATTTCCCTCTGCATCTCATCCTGCTTGCTCTCCTTCCTCCTTGCAATTTTTTTTTAGTTTAATGGAAATTGATCTACTAGAAGAATTTTTCTTTACTTGATTAAAAAATAAGTGTCCAAATGTTTCTGCCTGATGATCTATTTTTTTTTAATTTGGTGCGTTGCAATTTTACATCATACTGCGGTACAGTGTCAGAAAAATACATGCATACAACATACAACTCTTGGTGACCACCCCATTGGATCCTCTCCCTCAGACTTCCCCCACATGTCTTTGAGATTAGAATTCGTAATTTTGTATGCATTCATAACATTATTTTTTAAAATTTAAAACAAAATTATGCTTTGGCTTGCAGGTAGTATTTTTTTTCAAATTTAGATATGAAAATGTCTACCACCTTATCTTAAACTAACAATGGGTATAGTAATTACTATCAGTTCTCAGGCACAATAACCAGAGCTGTTTAATGTACAATTTTACTTTTAAAGGTTTTTATCATCAGTCAGGCACGTGGGTGCATGCCTATAATCCCAGTTCTTGAGAGGCTGAGACAGGAGGATCACAGGTTCGAAGGCAGCATGCAGTAACTTCATTAAGACCCTGTTGCAAAATTTAAAAATATAAAAGGCTGGGGGTGTAGTTCAATGGTAGAACCTCCCTCAGTCCAATTCCTAGTACCACAAAGGAAAAGAAAAAAATTTTCCATCATCATTGCTATTGTAATAACCATGATTTTTTTTCTAGAAATCATTGCCTAAAATTCATCAGTGCTTCAATAGATTCTTCCATCTCTCCAAGAGAGTCACACATGCTGTGTTTCCTGAGTTAATGCCAGTGTGTGGGGCTAGGTTCCTTTTCTGCCTGGATACTTAAAGTTCCATAAACCCAAGAGCATGGTTCCACATCTATTTTGGCACACTCTATCTACCACTTCCCTGGAACAAAATATAATCGAGAACTGTGAATTCAGCTTTCTCCTTTACATTGATCTTTAACATTTCTAGTTTCTGAATATTTTCTCTTCTGTTTTTCTAAATTTTTCTCATTATAAGGTTGATTGCATTTTCTCTCTATTTATTAACTTTTATTTAGTATTTTTATTCTTTCTTTTCATTCTGCTTGCCTGTTATTAAAGATTTCTC
The DNA here is from genome assembly GCA_004027185.1 of Glis glis. Lineage (NCBI taxonomy): Eukaryota > Metazoa > Chordata > Mammalia > Rodentia > Gliridae > Glis > Glis glis. The sequence goes on from PVJS01021505.1 coordinate 20,406, forward strand.
TTTGTTGCCAATTCTGTTTTTGTCATGTGCATACTGTTCTATGTGATTTTCAGAATTACTCATTTTATGATAATGGATTATTAGTCCTCCATCTATTTCATTAATTTTTTATCTTCTTTCTCACCTCACTCTGCTGATTTACAATTCTATTTTTGAACATTTTCTCTCTGAATTCTTGTTCTCATTAACTTTTATGATTGTTTTGAATAATACTTTAGATAATTAAAAGGAAAGCCAGTTAACTTTTACATAAATCCCTACAATCTATCATGGAAATTACAGTTATAATTTATTTACCTGATTAGTTAATAAAATGGTACTTTAAACTGTGTTTCTAATTGTAATCTCTATTTGTGTTTTATTATTAAAATATTGTTAAGTTTAATGTACAAAATGAATTACTCACTAACTAATGAAAAATATGACACTACAACCTAACATAAGGGGTACTTATTTTTAAAATTTCAAATCCCCAACTAATCAATACGATTCTTTATGCTATGGTTTCAATATGGTTTAAGTGTGTCCCTCAAGAGTTCATGAGTTGGAAGCTTGGTGTAGTGATTGTAAGAGGTGGTGGGACCTTTAAGAGGTAGGTCCTAGTGGGAGGTCCTTAAGTTATTCTGATCTGAGGACTATGGTCTGAGGTCTCTAGTACCCCCTGGACCAGTGTTAGTCCAGGGTTTCTCTCTGTCTCTGACTTCTGTCTTTTTATGTGATTGCTCTCTCATGCAAGATACACCCCTAACCCTTTTTATTTATTTATTTTTTGAATTTTGATACAGGGTATTTCTAAGTTGCTGAGGGTCTCACTAAATTGCTTACGCTGGGCTTGTACCTGAAACCCCCTGTCTCAGCCTCCCAAGTACTGCGATTGCAGGAATGTGCCACCAGGTCCAGCTTCACTTGCAAGTTTACTATGATGCCATCTTCCATGAAATCCTTACCAGAGCTAAGGCCATGAAGGTGGTGTGCCTTCGAATTGCCAGATGTGTGATCTAAACAAACCTCTTTTTTTATGATAGCCTTGGAAATTTTGTTATAATAATAGATTATGAACTAAAATTTAAAGTTAAATATTTGAATATTATCTAATAATTTGCAGTGGGGTTCTGTATTTCTTCATACTCTTGTCAATTAGTTCTTTCCCCTCTGCAACTGATACCTTTATTATACTTAGTGTTTTATGATTTCCTAAGATTCTTTGGCAAGGTAATGGATAGTTTCTAGGAAAAAAAAATATATATAACAAGTATATATATATATATAATTAAAATTCATATAGTTCAACGGAATAATAATGAATAAGCTCTTTATATGTAAGACCTTTTTTGTTTTTTATTTTTTTGATGGTGCTTGGCATTGAACCCAGGGGTATTCTAATCTCCTAGCTATACCCCCAGCTCTTTTATTATTTTGATTTTTGTTTTTTTTTTTAAACAGTATCTTACTAGGTAGCTGAAAGTCTTGAGTCTTGTGAAGTTGCTGAGGCTGGTCTTGAATCCTTGATCCTCCTGTTTCAGCCTCCCAAGTACTGGGATTACAGGTAAGCATCACCATGCCCTGCTACGTGTAAGGCTTTTTATTATAGGAGTCATAATCAAGAGCTAAGACCCTTATAAGAAGTATGGTTCCAGTTCTACCTTTATCCTGTGCTCTAAGAACTTGAGAATTTTTAAAAATATCTGTCAGCCTTTTTCTACTCATTTAAAAATGGGACATAAAATATAATTTACCTTATGGAAAAATGTCTTTTATTAGTTATTTATCTGTAGATTTTATAAAATTATGCTACAACAATTCTGCTATGTAAAGACTCAAAATTATCAACTAGTAATTTTTTATTACTAGGACAAACTATCAAGTTTCAAAAGACAATTCAACTCCTTACAGCAGTTACCATACTATTTCTGGTATTTTTCTAATGTAACATCCAAGGTTTCCTCTATATGTACTATTACAAAGAAAAGGTTATTTTAAGCTGGGCGTGGTGGCGCACGCTTGTAATCCCAGTACTTTGGGAGGCGGAGACCGGAGGATCCGGGTTCGCGGCCAGCCTCAGCTCTCTCTCTCTCTCTCTTTCTCCCCGTGTCTGTCTCTCCCTGTCTGTCTCTCTCTCTCTCTCGCTCTCTACCTAGTAAGGCCTTCCACAACTTCGTGAGACCCAGTTTCAAAATAAAGTATAAAAAAATAGGGCCAGGGGTGTAGCGCGGAGGTAGAACGCCCCTGGGTTCAATCCCTGGTACCGCAAAAAAAAAAAAAGAAAAGGTTATTTTAACTGAATGTTTATGCATTTAATTCAAACATAATAATTGTATGTTTTTGTTTCATTTATTAGTATCATTTGGAAATAATAGTGTCCAATACCTGGTAGTATTATGCTCTCCTGGTGCCCTTTTTGCCTTTGTAAAGCTGATTTTAGGCTGTGATAAAATGACAGTACTATCTTCCTTTCAGATCTGAAGTTTCAGTTGTTCTGTAGCTTTTAAAAGATATTTTCATCGCCTCCGCTATATTTCACTCTAAAAGTAAGCTAAACCTTTAGACAACTGCCCATTGACTCTGGCAAAGTAAAAGAAAAGACCTCATTCTCATGAAGATCAAGTTGCTAACTTCTAATGTACTTCAGCAGCTTTTTTTCCTTATGACTGCATCAAGTCATATTTTCTTTGAGCTCAGTAACTAAGAACGTTAGGCCAAGTCAGTGATTGACTTCAGTGCCATGAGGAAGTGTCCAGGGCTTATGAGAAATGTTCAAGATACATTTCTAGTTGATATTTTTCTACTCTGCATTTGAGAGGCAAAGACAGATTGATTTTTTTGGTAATTCAATATGTTCAGGAATTTAACAAGTTGAATCTATATTGCAGAAATACCTGTGATCTTAGAATTCATATTATGGTTGGTTATAAGATGTATTGCCATACAAGCAACTTTTCCAGTTTGGCTTTTATGCATATTTTCAAACAACCCCATTTTCAAAGGGGACATAAAAAACATACTCAAATGAAATCTTTTTCATTTTTCTGAACTTCAAATTCCTTTAATTATCATTAAATAATTAAATAATTCCAGCTATATCATTACAAAACTTGCAAAAATTTTTAAAAAACATGAAATATGAGAGCCACATCTAACTTAATTATTAATTTTGGTGCTTTAATTAGTTGTGTCTTAAAATATAAATCTTATTCATAGTCAGTGTTCTGTTTTTAAATTTCTTCATTCAGCATGTGATTATTTATAACCTACATCATATAAGGTACTGGTTAGTGTTAAATATATTTTAATAGTTTATTCTGACTAATAAGAACATACACAAGTCATAGAAATCAATGAAAACTTTCTTTATTGTCATCCATGCAGAGCCACACTGTTATCAATAGACAGGAGAATAAAAACCACTCTGTCAAATAATGTTTGAGCAATATTATAATTTAATTAATATTACAGCCAGTGTTTTTTTGTTTGTTATTCTCAATTAGTATAGTTATATTATTTTCTCTCATCATTTTCCTCACTTGCAGTTAACTTTTCATAGAGGAAGCTTTGGCTGCTGCTAGGGTCTAACAGCTGTTCAGAGAACAGCTGAGAATGGAGACTGCGACTGCCAGAAACAGGTTAACATTTGCCTTGGAAAGGTCTAAGGGTCATGGAAAGCCATGATTAGACTGACGGACTCGCTGAAAGCAGCCTGCTCCTCCAAGGTAAACGTTCCTAGGTCTCTTGCTGGTGCCTATTCCCAAATATCCCACTTGTCATCCATTGTCTCAAGGATCTTCTGCACATCCTCAAAGACTTTCTGCAATTTTTTTGTGGCTTTCCCAGTTAGACTTTAACTTCTAGCTTGCACTGCACATTTACTAGTTAAACTTTACCTCCTGGACTCTGCATGTATGTAGTAACATCCATACCTCAACCTCTCCCCTTGAGAATGAATAAAAGCTGTGGACCAGTGTCTAGAAGGGCCTTTGCGTAAGAGTGAGGTCTCCTGGCCTGCTCCTCTCAATCTGCTCTGTGTCTGCATCATTCTTTTCCTCTCAGGTGCACCACAGGATGGGAACTAATAACTCGCTGGCTGATAGAGAATAAAAATCCTCTAAGACCAATTCTACATAAATGTTCTAAATAACAAACTTACTCTATTCCTTCATGATTCTCCTTTCAGAAAAAAATGGATTTAAACAGCTTTAGAAACCATGCATTTTGATAAAATAAAAGAGCACTTTTAGCTAATTTAATCTTATTCACAATTTTTAGGATTGTGTGGTCTACAAGTTATCTTGAGGAAGAAGCTGGGCCATATGGACCCTTTCTTGTAAATGCAATCATTTGATAAAAAAATTCGTACTGTAGTATTCAAGTCATGCTATTTTCTTTTTTTGCTAATACATTAGACACATACAGTTTCTGATACTTATCAGCATTTTTATTCAAACATTTGCTTTCATAGTAATAGTTCTGGTAAGATTCAAAAATTTAATTGAAATTTCTTTTGGATTTAATTACATCTTTCTCTACACAAGGGTAAGCAAGATGATCAATTACACACATGAATTTTTATTAGCTTCTTTTAGAAATCTTACTTCACACATAGTTACAACCTAAGAAGAACACATTTTCAAATAAATATTAGGAACATATTTTGACAGAAAAAGCAAAAAAAATCCTATGCAGTTTTATCATTGAATTTTTTAACATTTTCAAATTAGTTTCTATATGTGAAGCTCACTTTTTCATTAGTTTGTTTCTACCCACCAATATACAAAACAGAGAACTTGAGTTAATGCTCCAAAACCAAGATAAGACAAGTACTGACATATTCATTAAGCAATGACCTTTTGATTTTTGTGCAAACTAATAATTATTGTTTGAAGATTTGCACAAAGTTTTGAAATTCTCCATTTTGAATTTTTTCAATTCAATTTTAGTAATACTGTTAACATATTGATAGTTATCAGAACATGTATAAGGAGAAAGAAAGAAAGGAAGGAAGGAAGGAAGGAAGGAAGAAAGAAAGAAAGAAAGAAAGAAAGAAAGAAAGAAAGAAAAAAAGAAAGAAAGAAAGAAGGAAGGAAGGAAGGAAGGAAGAAAGAAAGGAAGAAAGAGTCATTAGCTAAAAAATGTCTCATTCAATTTAAAATAGAGCTAGTAGCCGGGCGTGGTGGCGCACGCTTGTAATCCCAGTACTTTGGGAGGCGGAGACTGTAGGATCTGGGTTCGTGGCCAGCCTCAGCTCTCTCTCTCTCTCTCTCTTTCTCTCTCCCCTTCCTTAGGGAGGCCCTCCATAACTTCGTGAGACCCGGTTTCAAAATAAAGTATAAAAAAAATAGGGCCGAGGGTGTAGCGCGGAGGTAGAACACCCCTGTGTTCAATCCCCGGTACCGCAAAAAAAAAAAAAATAAATAAATAAAATAAAATAAAATAGAGCTAGTTTTCAGCCTCCGTTTGAATGGAAAATCTTTCTCCCTCCTTTCACCTTTAGCCTGTGGATATCTTTGACTATAAGGGGAGTTTCTGTGATTCTTCTATCTCAGTCTAACAAGTACTGAGATTACAGGCATGTGCCACCGCACCCAGCCCTAGCTGATATATTTTTACAGGTACATTTTAAAATGAATTATTGAACAGACAATAAAATAAAACACTTATCTCACAACTTTGTGAAGTTTTATCATGTCTTACCCACCAATGTGAGAGGAAGGCTCCATGCTTTTTGATTTGTAATTCATTCTTTATCTTTTTCTGTTGTTGTTGTTGTAAAACTCTTCCAAGTTGAGGATTTACTTTAAGATAGACTGGGGTTGAAAATGCTACCAATAACCTGGTAGAAACAAATAAAATTCCTTTATAGTGGAATGAAAGTTTAAACCAGATCTAAAACATTTTTTAAGATATAGGTCTAAGAATATGATCTCGCAGAAAAACTCACCCACCCCGCCAAAAAAGAATAAATGTAGCAGAATTGAGAGCCAGAAGAAATAATCAATTGTATTGTATCATTGAACACTTCAGGTAGTGAAATTTTCAGAAATACATATAATAAACTTCATGAATTTCATTAAGTTTTCAGTCACAGAAATACTGCACACTCTCACTTATATATGGAAGACAAATACTGCACACTCTCACTTATATATGGAAGATAAAAAGTTGAGGTCAAGGAATTAAAGAATAAAATAGTGGTTACCAGACCCTTAGAAGGATGTGGGGAGGGAGGGATGGAGAGGACTGCTATTGAGCAAGAAGAATAACGAATGTGCTAGAACATAGGTAGATAGCTATGACTGACAACAACAAATCGAACATTTCAATATAGATAGTAGACATGCCAATGCTCCAAACACAAATAAATGATACATGTCTGAGGCGATATGCCAATTACTCCGATCTGATCATTACACATTGTATACATGTAGTGAAACGGTACTCCATGCTTCATAAGTATATATAATTAATCCATGTAAATGAACATAAACTATATTTTAAAAATAAATAAAATAGATACTTAAACTTTAACAAAAACTAAACAAACCAAATGTCCATCAAGTGATGAATAGATCAAATATGGTATACTCATTCAAGTCAAACAATCGGATATTATTTTGGCAATTAATAAGAATGAAATGTGAAAGAAACCAGTTACAACAGATCACATATGATATATTTAAATGAAATGTAAAGAATGGGAAAATTTATATAACAGAAAGATGTATGGTTGCTAAGGGCTTTGAGGATGATGAGGGTTATGATAGTGAGGTAGAGTACCAGATTCCTTTTGAGCTAAACATTCTCAAAGCCAGGCGTGGTGGTACATGCCTGTGGTCCTAGCACTTTGGAGGCTGAGGCAGATGGATCCCAGGGTGGAGGCCAGCCTCAACAACTTAGCAAGACTCACAGGAACTTAGCAAGACTCTGTTTCAAAATAAAAAGTAAAAAGGGCTGGGAGTCTAGCTCAGAGGTACAATGTCCCTGGGTTCAAGCCTCAGCAGCATAAAATAAATAAAATAAAATCAAAATTACCAAATCTTTTGTGGTGCTAGTTGCACATATCTGTGAATAAACTAAAACCATTGAGTTCTATACTTTTCATAGATAAATTGTGTAACATATGAATCATATCTTAATAAACTTTTTCAGAAACAGTTACTAATATAAACAAAAAAAAAGAAAGCAAAGGGAAGAAACATGTTGTATTAAGAAAATAGCAGCCAACATTAACCAATTTTAGGATGCATGAAGTAATGTTTACATTAGCTATTAAAATATGTTCAAAAATTTAAGGAAAAATATGATCATAATATGTTCATAGATGAGTAATTATGTAGAGAAACAAAAATTTTTGCTTTTGATTTTTAAAAACAATGAACCTATCTAAAGCTGAAAATAAAGTACACAAAATGAAATATTTTCTGAGTGGCTTTATAGGAAATTTTTGGTGGTGGAAGAAAGTGTCAGCATGAAAACAGATCAATGAGAACTAGATAATCTAAACAACAGGGAGAAAATGATTGAAAATCATTTAGCAGCAGATTAGTGAATTGTGGGATTAAACCATATTAAGCAGTCTAAGTGTTTGAAGAAATAGAGTGAAATGGGAAAAAATATAATCAAAGAAAATATTAAATAAATAAAATACTATTAGATTGAAGCAATTTGTAGAAATACAATACTTTCAGACTGAATCATTCTAAGCTAAATGTTGGGCATTACTTTTTAAACCCTCAGGTTAGGCACAGTATTTTCTGTGAGCGGGTGCAAATGTACAGATGAGATTTTGCATGCTTCTGCCAAGAATCTCTTATCTGGCTTATGTTATACTGAGTCTCAATCTCAAGGAGAAAAGTAAGGTACGTAGCATGTTGAAATAGATAAATAAGGGAAAAGTAATATGATATTGTAAAACTCAGGAGGCAGGAGTTAAGCTGTCTTATTCTAAAGCCCTATGTCCACCTATTATAAGACATGTTCCTTTATTATTTCATCTGTGAAAATCGGAATAATATATATATGTATGTATATGTATATAATATATAGAAAGATATATATAGTATATATATACTATTCTCATTTTTGCTTCCCATATATATCATATTTATATTCTTAATATTGAGTGTGCATGAGTGTCTGCATAATTATCACAGATCATTATTTACTATAGATACTGGTTACTGAGATCTTTTATAAGCCAGTTGAAATTAACATAGACACATATAAAGATAGTTGATGTATGCATATATATGTACACATATAAGGTATATATGTAGTAGTAAGAAATAATTAGCTAGTATGTTATAATAGTAATATTTGTTTCTTTATTATCAATATCATTATCATTAAGATGTATTATAGCAAATAAGCTAGAGTTGATGCCATACGTGAGTATATGTTAGTTTACTGAGTAGTAAATAATTCATATTATTATTCATATTATTAATATTGTTCATGTTTATCATATGAGCATATTATAAAAATTGGAATATATTTTTGTGAAAATATTAATAACTCTCTAATGCTTTGAGTTTAAAACCATCTGATAACATGTTTCTTAGAAATATGTGATCATAAATTTTTATTTGTTTATAAGTGAAGAGAAAATTATTATACCATTCATACTCTTCATTTTTCAAAAACCTCAAATGCCTTCCCATCTACCTAACATATTAAATGAAGTGTAATGTGCCGCGCCCGCGCAGCCTGGCCCGAGTATCTGCGGAGGGTGTCGGGATTGATCACACATGGACACAAGCTTGAGGTTGAAGGCTCTCAGTTAATACTGCAGCAGCAGCGTCGACTTTATTCAGCCCAGTCTTTATATAGCCTTTCAGAGCACAAGAAATAGATACAAAGTCCCCTCCACCATCCAATGTCAACACCCCTTTCTGTTAATCTGATCTCTCCAGACCACCTCCCTCCTCCGCCTGCACCTGGGAGTCATGTGCCCTTGGGTGGGTGAGGGTTCCTCTTCCTCCTGGATGGGAGAATGGTCAAGTCTCTCCTCAGATAGCCTTCAGCTATAGAAATGTATAGCACTCTTAACAACAAGTCTTAATCGTCCTGTTTGGCAAAGCTTATACCTCTCAAGGCTGCATTTGCATCTATGAGCCTGAAGCCAAAGAAATGGCTACCGACAGTAATGTATCAATTTGGCTCACCAACTTTAACAAATGTGTCACACTACTGCTGTGTGGGGGGTTTAATAACTATGCTTACCGCTCACATTTCCTATAAACATAAAACTGGTAAAAAGCAAAGTCTATCAAAAAGCAATACATTATAGACTTATATTGTGAATACTGTGTGTACACACAAGACAAATAAATCTGTATACAACACTATGAAAAATGACTATTTAAAAAGCATATGAATGAGTACTTATAGTATTTTGGATAAATTTTCAAGTGATAATATCATGCATATGGGATCACATCAGACTATAAAGCTTTTGCTTATAGGGAAAAAAATGAAGATATAACCTCCAGTATTTGCAAACTATATTTCTGACAAGGGGTTAAAAGCCAGACTATATAAAGAAATAAAAAACAATAGCATAAAAGAAACTAAATTAAAAATGAAAAATATCCCTTAACAGGCATGTCTAAAAAGAAATCTTATAAATGGTCAACATGTACATGAAAAAAAAAATGTTCAACATCAATAAACATGAGGTAAGTCCAAATCAAAGCCATGGTGATGTATCACCTCACTCTAGTAACACGACCATTATCAAAAAAGCAAAAAGTAATGGTCTGGCAAGGATGTGGAGACTAGGAAACCCTTGCACACTGCTGGTTGAAATGGAAATTAATTCAGCCACTATGGGAAACAGAATGGAGTTTGCTTTAAAAACAAAAATCAATAGAACCTTCATATCATCCAGCAACCCTACTACAAGGAGTATATCCAAAGGAAATGAAATCAGAATGGTAGAGAAAGGCTGGATGTGGTGGTACACACGTATAATCCCAGTACTTGGGAGGAGGAGACAGGAAGAGAGCAGGTTCAAGGACAACAACATAGCCAGGCCGTCAACAACTTAGTGAAACCCTGTTCCACAATTTAAGAAAAAGTAAAATAAAATCAGGCTGTCGGTGTAGCTCAGAGGTAGAACACCCCTGGGTTTAATCCCCAGTACCACACACACACACACACACACACACACACACACACACGGTTGAGAAACATCAGCCCTCTCACATTCATTGAGGCATTGTTCACTATTTCCAAGAAAGGGGCAAAAAATTACATGTCCATAATCTAATGATGGATAAAGAAAATGTGGTATATATGCATGATGGAATACTATTCAGCCACAAAAAGAACAAAACCTGTATTCTTGATTACAAGGGCAGAACTGGAGATCATTATGTAAATGTTAAATGAAATAAATCAGACATAGAAATACAAGTACCATATGATCTCACTCATGTAAAATCTAAAAAAGTTGGTATTATGGATGTTGTGAGTAGAATCATGCTTACCAGAGGCTGGGGAGATAGGGCAGGTGGGGTCAGGGTCAGGAAAGTTTAGTTAATGGGTATTAGTTTACAGTTAGATAGGAGCAAGAAGTTCTGGTATGCTATTACACAGTAGGCTGGCTACAGATAACAATTATGTACTGTATGTTTCAAGAAGCTAAAAGAAGGGATTTTGAATGTTTTCACCATGAAAAAGTGATCGGTGTTTCAGAAGATGTCTCATACTTGACTGATTTGAACACTGCACAATGTACACATACATAGAATCATCACATCACAGGGTACACATTAACATTCACAACTTTTATGTGCTTACATATCACTTAAAAATGCAATTCAAAGCCGGGCGTGGTGGCGCATGCTTGTAATCCCAGTACTTTGGGAGGCAGAGACCGGAGGATCTGGGTTCGCGGCCAGCCTCAGCTCTCTTGCTCTGTCTCTCCCTGTCTCTCTCTCTCTCTCTCTCCTTAGTGAGGCCCTCCGCAACTTCGTGAGACCCGGTTTCAAAATAAAGTATAAAAAATAGGGCTGGGAGA
>PVJS01021506.1:0-31422 GCA_004027185.1 Glis glis
TGAATGGTATATCTTTTTCCATCCTTTTACCTTTAGCGTATGAGTATCTTTGGCTAGAAGGTGAGTTTCTTGTAGACAGCATATAGTTGGGTTATGCTTTTTGATCCACATTGCCAGTCTGTGCCTTTTAATTGGGGAGTTGAGTCCTTTGACATTCAATGTTATTATAGAGATATGATTTTTGTTTCCTATCATTTTTATTTTTATTTTCTATTTGCTGTAGTGATAAATCTCCTTGTTTAGTTGCCTACCTGGTGGAGTTCACCTCTTCTGTGGTTCTGAAAATTGCTTGCTTTTCCTTCTTTGTGGTTTATTTCTTTTAGCATTTTCTCTAGTGTTGGCTTGGTCCTCATGAATTCTTTAAATGTTTGTTTATCATGGAACATTTTTATTCCTCCATCAATTTTAAATGATAGCTTTGCTGGATATTTCAGTCTTGGTTGGAAGTTGTTTTCTTCCAGGGTCTGGAGTACTTCATACCGATCCCTACTGGCATTCCTGACTTGGGTTGAGAAGTCTGGGGTGATTTTTATTGTTTTGCCCCTGTATGTCACCCATTCTTTTGTTCTTGCTGCTTTTAGGATTCTTTCTTTGGCCTCTATGTTAGTCATTTTAATTATTATGTGGCGAGGGGAGGTCCTGTATTAACGGCGTTCTATATGTCTCCTGTATGTGTACATCTAAATCTTTCTCTATGTTGGGAAAATTCTCTGAAATTATTTCTTTGAAGAGGTTTCTTATACCCTTGGTCTGTGCTTCTAAACCTTCTTCAATGCCTTTTATCCTTAGAATAGGATGTCTTGCATTGTGCTGTATTTCTTGAATGGCCAGGGTGTGTTGTTGTAATATCTTCTGTATATCATTGACTGTGTTCTCAGTTTTGAATGAGCTGTCTTCCAGGAGTGATACCCTATTTTCCATGTGGTAGAGCTTACTAGAGTTGGTTTCTATTGCAGTCTTTAATTCATTTATTGATTCCTTCATTACGTTCAGAGTTTCTTTCTGATTCTTCCTTAGAGCCTCAACTTCCTCCTTCATCTCCTCTATGCTTTCTTTGAGGCCTTTCATCAATCTGAAGATCAAAATTCGGAATTCTCCATCTTGCATTTCCTGCAGGTCAGAGTCAGTGATCTCACTTGTTGATGCATTGTGGGTGTTTCTTGTTTCCTCACTGTTCTTCATTCTTGTATTTTCGGTGTTTTCCATTTTGTGTTTCTGTTGCCTCCGCATCATCTTACTTTCTGTGTATGAGACCTCTTGATGGTTCCTGTAGTCCCATTTGGGTCAGTACACTGCAGGCTGTGGATCCCTCTTGTCTGGTTGGCTGGGGCGTGGTAATGTGTGTGAGTGGTTCACAGGGTCCAGAGCTAGTGTGTTGGCATGTGAGGATCACTTCGAAGTGCAGTATTGGGTGCGGGCACTGAGGCGTGGGTGTCAGTGCCAGAAGGTGCCCTGTTTCTGAGGCATGGGTGCTGGGGGTCGCCCGGGACCCTAGGGATGCACGTGTGCTCCACATGTTGGGCAGTGTTGCCGGAGGGTGGCCGGGCTTTGATGCGCTGAGCTGAGGATTTCTAACGGGCCCATGGGAGGTGCTGGCTCCGGGTATCGACTAGCAGTGCCTAGGGGTGCACAGGCTCTGAGGTGGGGCACAGAGTATCACATGTGGGTCCCAGGGGGGAGCATGTGCTCCTAGATCTCAGGTGGCAGTGCTGGGGTGTGCCCTGACTCAGAGACAGCCCGGAGAGTCGCGCAGGTCTTGGGTGGTGGTGCTGGAGGGTATCCGGGCTCTGAAGCGTGGCACAGAGGCTCCCGCTCAGGGGAGAAGGGTACAGACTCTGGTTCTTGGGTGGCTGCACCGGAGTCCAAGGCAAGGCACGGAAGGCCACTCGGGATGTGCAGGAGGTTGCCAGGGTCTGAGTTTGGGCGTGAAGGGCCCCGTGACGCAGGGGAACCCTGAGGTATGGTACCTGGCGCAGAGGTCACTGAGTTGACTCTGAGGCCCAGGGCAGGCTCAGAGCCTGCCTGGGTGACGTGCGGGGACGCCCAGGTCTGGTATCTGGCACAGAGGCCACCGAGGTGACGCCGCGGCCTGGGGCGGGTGCAGAGGCCACCGAGGTGATGTGGGGGGGATGCTGAGGCCCAGGGCAGGCGCAGAGGCTGCCGGGGTGACGCGCGGGGACTCTGACATCTGGTACCTGGTGCAGAGGCCTCTGAAGTGATGCCGAGGCCTGGGGCGGCCGCAGATGCCACCAAGGTGATGCCAAGGTCTGGGGTGGGCGCAGAGGCCGCCGGGGGGACGAGGTGGTTGGATGCTGAGGCTCAGGGTGGGCACAGAGGCTGCTGGGGTGACACGCAGGAGCACCGATGTCTGGTACCTGGTGCAGAGGCTGCTGAGGTGGCACTGAGGCCTGAGGCGGGTGCAGAGGCCGCTGGGTGACGCCGAGGCCTGGGGCGTGCACAGAGGCCGCTGGGGTGACACTGGGGCCAGGGGGGTTCAGAGGCCACTGGGGTGACGCGGGGGGGGACGCCAAAGCTCGGGGCTGGCGCAGAGGCTGCTGGGGTGATGTGCGGGGATGCTGAAGTCTTGTACCTGGCACAGAGGCTGCTCAGGTGATGCCAAGGCCTGGAGCAGGCGCTGAAGCCACCAGGGTGGTGCCGGGGCCTGGGGCGGGCACAGAGGCCGCTGGGGTGATGCTGGGGCCTGGGGAAGGCTCAGAGGCTGCCAGGGTGACCTCACCTTTCCCTTTCTGAGACTAATATTTCTTAGCATACTATTCTATAGTTCCATCCATTTTCCTGCAAATGACATACTTGTGTTTACTGCTGAGTAGAATTCAATTGTGTGCATTCACCACACTTTCTTTATCCATTCATCTGTTGGTGGGTACCTGGGTTGGTTCCATAATTTATCTACTGTGAACTGTGCTGCCATAAACATGAGTATGCATGTGTCACTATTGTATTCTAATTTTGATTCCTTTGGAAAGACACTGAGGAGTGGTATAGCTGGGTCATATGGTGGTTCCATTCCTAGTTCTTTGAGAAACCTCCAAACTCCACAGTAGTTGTACTAATTTACACTTCCATCATTAGTGTGTAAGAGTTCCTATTTCCCCACATCATTGCCAGTATTTGTTATTGCTTGTATTCTTGGTAATTGCCATTCTAACAGGAATCAGATGATGTCTGGGTGTAGTTTTGATTTGCATTTTTTTATTGTTAAAGAAATCGAATCTTTTTTTCATACATTTCTTGGCCATTTGTATTTGTTCTTTTAAGAAGTGTATATTTAGCTTAACTGTCAATTATTTAATTGGGTTATTTGTTTTTTAGTGTTAGGTTTTAAAGTTCTTCATGTATTCTAGATGTTATTCCTGCATCAATTGACTAGATGGCCAGGATTTCCTCCCATTCTGCAGGCTCTGTCTTCTCAATCTTGATTGTTTCTTTTGCTGCACTGAAGCTTTTTTACTTGAATCAATTTCATTTCTTATTTCCTGAGCTTTGGGGGACTTACTGAGCCAGTCTCTACCAGTGCCTATATGTTAGAGAGTTGGTCTTGTGCTTTTCTTCTATTGGTTTTGAAGTTTCTGGTCTAATTTCTAGGTCTTTGATTCATCTTGAGTTGACTCTTGTTCAGGGTGAGTGATAGGGGTCTAAAGTCATTCTTGTACATATGGATATTGAGTTTTCCCAGAACCACTTGTGGAAAAGGCTATCATTTCTACAGTATATGTTTTTGGCTTCTTTGTGAAAATCAATTGACTATAAGTGTGAGGATTTTTTCTGTATTTTATGTTCTATTCCACAGGTCTATGTGTCTGTTTTATGCCAATACCATGCTGTTTTTGTTACTATAGTTCTGTAGTATAATTTGGAATCAGGTATTGTGATGCATTCAGCATGGTTTATATTGCTCAGAATTGCTTTGGACATTCTGGGTATTTTGTTTTTCTATGAATTTTAGGACTCTTTTTTCTAACTCTGTGAAGAATGACATTGATATTTTGATAGTGACTGCATCGAATCTGTAGGTCACTTTTGGTAGTATGGGCATTTTGGTATGATTTATTCTGCCTATCCAAGAATATGGTAGGTCTTCCTGTTTTTTAATGTATTCCTTTAGTGTTCTACATTTTTTATTGTAGAGGTCTTTTACCTCCTTCATTAGATTTATTCCATTTTTTAGGCTATTGTGAATGGAATTGTTTTACAGATTTCTTATTAAGTAGATTGATAGTTAGTGTATAAAAAAGCTACTGATTTTTGTGAGTTGATTTTGTATCTGTCTATTTTGCCGAATTGATTTATCAGCTCTAGTAGTCTTCTGGTTGAGTTTTTTGGATAGTCTAAGTATAGGATCATGTCATCTGCAAAAGAGATAATTTTCATTCTTGTTTCCTTGTCTGTATATCTGTAATTTCTATCTCTTGCTTTATTGTATTGGTATTATTACAAGAACTATATTAAATAGGCATGGCAATAGTGGGCGCTTCTTGCCTTGGTGAGCTAAGTTCTTGAACTCAATATTTGCAATTAGGTTTTTTGTCCAATTAACTTTTTTTGCAATTTTAACTTCATAATAAGTCTGCAGGAAATAATGAGCCCATGTAACAGTTTGAAAGATAAAGAGAATGGCAAACTCGATATTCAAGTTTATAAAACTGATATGTTCCTCATTTTTAATATTTAAGAATTTAGTTTGTTTCTTTATAAATTAGAAAATCTAGATATTAATGACTCATATGAAGAGTCAGTTTATTTCCCTCAAAAACAAGGAGCCTCATTGTGGGCCAGTCTAGGGATAATACACTCTCCCAAAGCATTAGAGAATCAGGTGCCTTCCATTTTTCTTCACTATATTGAGCACACAGGCCTACCTTTTCATGATTCATCCTCGTGTCCCAAGATAATGTGTCCTGTACCTCCTTCACATTTGTGATTTGGTTAAGAGGAGATAAAAGAGAAGGAGCAGCAAGTCTTCTTCTTATATCTTTTTGGGAAATAAGTGACCTATCTTCCAAGAGTCTCATAAGGGTGCAGAAAATGAAGTTTGGGTCCCATACTCTACAGGATCTGCCATACCATACCATTGTTTCTGTAAATACTACACTCTCCAGGTTCTGTGTTAACATTCTGAACTATTTTGGATCCAGTGTCATTACATGTGCTACAAATTACATGTGCTACAAATAGTTTATCTGACCAAAAAAAAAAAATCAAATTGTTCTTAGGAAAAGCACAATCAGAAGTTGGAGTTTACATATGAAAACTTGGTCATGACTACGAATGATTTGTTCGCCGCTGGGACAGAGACAACAAGCACGACACTGAGATACGCTCTCCTCCTCCTGATGAAGCATCCACATGTCGCAGGTATGACCACAGAGGAGGAGCATGTGAATATTGTAGATGCTGGGAAGAGGGTGCTAGTGTCTGCATCTTGTTCGTCTTAGAGAAGTTTCACTATTGAACCCTCAGTACCACCAGCTGCACTCGGCAGGATGCCTGAGAGGAGTGAAGATGGCATGGCAGCAGGAAAAGCAACACAACTCGGTTGCAGAGCCTGGATTTTGTGGGAAGTGATTTGTGGGCAGAGCAGACAGCAAAAATGGGCATGGGATTCTATTCCACAAAGGCCACTTTATACAAAAATAAATTCTTGTAGATACTTTTCCTCATTCTGATAACTCTAATTCTTGGATAGTAAAAAGGAAAAACTCTCTTTTTCGAGGCATAAGTGGAAATTCTAGGAGTTTGTGAGCCTCCCTCTGATCAATTCCCCTCTGGGAAATTTTCTGAAAACTAAGATTTATTAAAAAGGTATTTCCATACAATCAGAGGTATACCTAAAGGAGTTTTTTTAGTTTAGGCATCTACTTCTATAAAAATTCTGCCTCACAAATAAGAATAGTTTTGAGAAGGGGGACAATAATTTTACTTTCCCCAACAACATTATTTTAGAAATGTTCTTTTAAAGTGCTCCATTGGCACTGCATATACGAAACATCCTTTCCATCCTGTTCTGGTGGAATAACAATAGAATAGTTATGAATGAAAATCAGTCCTCTATAGTCAAAAGCAGAGAACAGTAAACAGTCAGCAAACTTCACCAAATTTCTGAAACACAGAGAGAAGATTGAGGAATGATATTTAATGGAGCAGAGAGGTTGATGGTGTAACCTCAAGTAAATTTTTGGTTTCCAGAAAGAGGCACCCTAAATATAGGAATATGGGATACAGTAGGTAAGAACCTGAAAAGGGCACAGCAACCAGGAAAAAGGGTCCCAGTTCAGATTATAGTCACTTGGGGCCTGGTCCGTGGGGCTTTGTTAGTGCTAAACTCAGATAGCAAGGAATCCTCTACCCACGCACCACCACCTCCACTGCTGCTGCCTCAGCTGCTGCTTTCCTCAGCAGCACCCCTTTCTGGGGCATCTGCTCAGAAGGAAGAGTGGCTGGCTCCCCCTCCCCCCATAAGGCAGCAGCCAGCATTGGCGGAGGCACTTAGGCAGGCTATGTTAGAGGGAGAGATTTTAATATGCCCAGTACAAGTACAGGATGTTGCTAATATCTTTACCCCTGTAGATTATGATGTGTATAGAGGTCAGAAAGAGTATTAGAGAAAATGGAGCCACTCGCTCTTATACCAGAGGGCTGGTTACTGCCTTGGGGGCACAATCTCAGATGACCCCATGGGATTGGACCCATCTAGCAAAAACTCGTTTAAGTGGCCCTCAATATTTAAGCTGAAGATCTAAATATGATGATCTATGTAGTGAGCAAGCCCTTTGTAACACACCAGCTAGACAGAATATCACAGTAGAAATGCTGCAGGGACGAGGTCCTGCTAATCAACAAGCTCTTACAAGAATATTTGGACCTCTCCCTGCAAGGACTGTTGGGATAATAATGGGATCATCTAGTTTAAATGTAAAAGGACTTACTGTCATGCCGGGGGTCATCGATAGTGATTATAAAGGAGACATACAAGTGTTAATGACAGGAAAGGGAGTACATAGTATCGGAGCTGACACAAAGATTGATCAACTCCTTATCCTGCCTTATTGGGTTCCACATACTGAAAATTCATTCATGCCACCCCCTTAGAAGGTAAAACAGCTCATCATGCCATTCAACAGTGTTTAAAAACTTTTGCTGTTACGGGTATACCAGCTATTATAAAAACAGATAACAGACCAGCATATACCAGTAAAACATTCCAATTCTTCTGCAATACTTGGAACATAAGCATATTATAGGAATTCCTTATAACCCACAAGGACAAGGCATTATTGAGTGGGCTCATGGTACTTTTAAATCCATGTTGTTTAAACAAAACAAAGGGGGAATACCAGGAGATAGACATTCCCCTATCAATAGAATAAATACTGCACTTATAACCTTAAATTTTTTCAATTTTTTCAGAAGATGCACTCATGGCTGCACAAAGACATGGGCAAACAAAGGGACCTGGGGTCCTCAGATCCAGGTTCCCAATAACGGGGCCCAGGGCCATTCCTCCAGGCTCCCACCACCTGGGTTAAGACTAAGGAGCCTTGGATGACCCTTATGATGGGGTCACAGGCTGTCCAGTTTCTTACGGACACAGGCCAGGCCAAGTTCTCTGCTTTGCCTTCTCCTAATCCAAGATCCCCTCATAAAGTACAAATTAGCCTGCTCCTGGAGTTACCTCCACTTCTCTCATTCTTAGTTATATCAGAGACTACAGCTCCTCTGTTAAAAAGGGAGGTACAATGTCAGGAAACCAAACTAACTTGGGTATAAGCCTTAGCCTTAGTCCTGTTTAAAATTACACCTCTTTTTGTCATCCCTCCAGAAAAGTCCCAAGAGGAAAAAAAAACCTAAGCTGCTCTCTCTTTTTCTCTTTTTGCTGTCTGTACTAAGATAAGGTGCTGTTCAATATCTGTTATCTCAGCCAATCCTAGCTAAAATGTAAACCCCTAAAGAAAAAGTTATGACTCTTTAAAATTCAAGTCACTATAAAATTTAGACCTCTGTAAGATGTGATCAAATACAATGTGCATTGCTTTTAAAGGTTTTTCTTTGATAGAAAAAATGTTTTAAGACACTAATGATGTGTACGTGATGCCTTAATTTCCAGAGATAACCTACAATTCAATTGTTAAATTGGGTAAATGCAAAATGTAAGTAATGCTTTAAAATGCTTTTGTCTTCATAAAGTCTAAAGTAACATTTGAGTCTATTAAGTGGGCTTCTAAATTGCTGGTATATAAAAAAAACAATCTTATGAAATGACATTGTTTTGGGATCAACTAGTATAACGAGAGAGATGTAAAGAAAGTACATGGATATGAGAAGTTTTGGTAAGGCAGGATTGATGGAGTCTTCTGAGAGCATGCAGGGTCAAGTGAGGGCAAGGCACCATATACTCCTTGCATACAAGAAAAATGTGGATGTGCTGATCGGCATACCGGTCAGAACAGCCTGAACTCAATTCCTGCTATGTTCCAAGAAGCAGCCACTGGAAAATTGTATATAAGTAACATATAAATCAAGTTTCTAAATCACCTAACCAACCTGTTTTTCTAAGACACAGCTGCAGCTATTATTTTTTACAAAAGCTATTTTCCTTGTTTGATCTGTACAATAAATATGAGGCTGAGTGAAGCACAGGTACTCTTCTCCCTTCTGGGGTTGAGTCCTCTGCTTGTTCAACTCTTAAACTTCATTCCTGTGTCCATGGTTTTTGCAACCCTGATTTCTGACATCTGGCACCCGATAACAGGGACTCGCAGGCCACGAATATTTTGGCTACGCAGACTTCAGAAACCAAAAGGGAAAGTATCTGCTCTGAGGTAAATGAAACTTCCAGAAAAAATTTTGAACAGAGTCATGGGGAATTCCCCATTTGTGGAGGCTCAATATATAAATGTGTTAAAAGGTCTGTTGAAGGGCTCAGGGGTTCGTGTTAAGGATGATACCTCCGTACAGATGTTCCATGAGATAAAGAAACACTGTTACTGGTTCCATCCAGAGGACCTAACGGCTTTAAATTTAAAAACTTGGAATCAAGTGATTAAGGCTTTGAGACAGGCTCATCAAAGAGGGAAGACTATTCCGATCCCAGTGTGGTCATTATGCACTTTAATTCCTAATGCTTTACAGCCACTACAAACAGACTCAGAAGAATCTAAATTGAGAGTCTGTACCGACACTGAGGAGATTAGACAGCAGAATAGGCCCAAAAGACAGGAAAAGAAAAAGCGATCCTCTGAATGGGAGGACTCTGTGTCGGAAGATGACATTCATCGCGATCATTATCTAGGGTGCCTCCCTGGCAGGACAGTATCGGTCAGTTAAATTTAAGACAGCTGTTTGAAGACGAACCTCAACCTCCACAGACAGAAAAGGAAGGAAAGGATACTAATACTTCCAATACAGCATTGGAAGAAGATATAGTGATTACTAAAATTCAGTATAAAACATTATTAAAAGAAATTCGGAAACTTGCAGTGAAGTTGGACGAAGAAGAAGTAATTCCTTGCCATCCACCTCCATATAACCCGTATTTGGGGAAAAGAAGCAAAAAACCTAGAAATATGGAAATGAATCAGACTTTTTCATCACTTGCTGTAGGGAAGGAAGAAGAGGAAGAGTACTTTCCCAGTTATGATAGAACAGATACCCCCTGCTGCTCAGTTTCCTCAAGGAGGGTTAAATTATACTCACAGACAGGTGCCTTATAAATTTCTTAAAGACTTGCAGCAAGCAGTGTTTACATATGGAATGCATTCCACTTATGTTAAGGGGCTTTTACATGGGTTAGGAAATGATATGAGACTGATACCTTATGATTGGGAAGCTATAGCAAAGACCATTCTTGAAGCCAGGGCTTACATGCAATTTTGTACTTGGTGGCAAGATGAGGCAACAGAAATGGCCCACAGAAATCAGGCCAATGATGTTCCTATTACTATGGAATAGATTATGGGGTCTGGACCTTGGTTTGGGATTCAGGCTCAATTACAATATGATCATACTGCAATTGGGCATGTGCATTTATGTTGTCTCTGAGTTTGGGACAAAGTAGAGATGTCTGGTCATTCAGCACATTCTTTCACTAAAATTATGCAGTCATCACTGATTTTTTATCTCATTTGCAAACTGCTATCATGAAAGCCATTTCTCAGCCTGAGGTCCAGGACCTATTATTACAAACATTGGCATTTGAAAACACCAACTCTGAGTGTCAGAAAGCAATCTACCCCTTAAGGGCACAGGCCGCTGCATGGAGAGAAGCTTGCCACATTACATACTCTTGTTCAAGAACAACTAGAGTTGGGTTATATAGAACCATCTAATAGCCTGTGGAATTCTCCAGTATTTGTAATAAAGAAAAAATCAGGAATATGGAGAATGCTCACTGACCTAAGGGAAATTAATGAGGTAATTCAACCCATGGGACCATTGCAACCTGGTCTCCTGCAACCTGGTCTTATTCCTAATGATTGGAAACGTATCATAATCAATCTTAAAGATTTTTTTTCACTATCCCTCTGCAGCCTCAAGACAGGGAGAAATTTGCCTTCACCATTCCTTAGTTAAACAACCAGGCTCCCAATATGCAATATCAGTGGAAAGTACTTCCCCAAGGGATGCTAAATAGCCCTACTATGTGCCAGTACTATGTTCACCAGCCATTACAAAAACTTAGAGCTCAATGTCCTGAGTCTCTTATTATCCACTACATGGATAACATATTATTTGCACATAGAAATGAAAGTGTTTTAAATTGACTTTATAATGCAGCAGTTGTTGTTCTGCAAGCTTATGGGCTGGAAGTAGCTATGGAAAAGGTGCAAAGACAAGAACCATATAAATACTTAGGGACCATACTTCAAGATCATAAAATAAAGCCTCAACGAGTAGCTATTAGAAGGGATAAGTTAAATACTCTCAATGATTTTAAAAAATTATTAGGAGATATTAATTGGTTGAGACCTTCACTAGGCATTCCTACATATGCTTTAAAAAATCTGTTTTGAATACTGAAGGGAGACCCAGATATTAACAGTGTGAGGATGTTAACACCTGAAGCAGAAGAAGAGCTAGTGTGGATTGAGAACCATATTCAACAGGCTATTCTTGATAGAGTACAATTAGAAATCCCTCTTATCTTAGTAGTGCTACCATAAAAACACTCCCCAACAGGAATTTTGTTTCAAAACCCTGATTTAATATTAGAATGGATTTTTTCTACATAACGAGAAGGTTAAAAATCTTGTAACCTATATTGACAAGATAGCACAAATAATTTCTAAGGGTCGTCTTTAACTCCGTAGTATAATAGGACAGGATCCGGATGAGATTGTTGTTCCTCTTACACTTGAACAACAGCAACAACTGTGGCAGATAAATGATAATCGGCAAATTGGGTTGAGCAATTATATTGGCAAAATAACTAATCAGTATCCAAAAAGCAAGAAATTATAATTTCTAAAAATGACTGATGTGATTCTTGATAACATTGTTGTTCTTTCTCCTATTTCTAATGTTCCAACATATTATACTGATGCTAATAAAGCAGGCATGGTGGGATATACTGATGGAATTAATTCTTAAGTTGTTAATACTGGATATGCCTCTGTATAAAAGGCTGAATTGACTGCTATTATTGTGGTTTTAACTGACTTTCAACATCCTGTAAATATAGTTACTGATTCTCAATACACTACATTTACTGTACAACATATTTAGGCTGTTGGTTGGCCTAAATGATGATAATGATGAACTTGCTTACTTATTTTGCACATTATAGAAATTGTTACATCAATGCAATTTTCCTATATATTACACATATTTGAGCACATACTTTTTGGTTGCTTCCATTTTTTGGCAATTATGAACAAAACTGCTATAAATATGCACATGTAGGTTTTTGTGTAGACATAAAGGCATATCAAGAAGCATAACTGTTGGATCACATGGTTAGTGTGTTTCAGTATTGTATGAAACTGCTAAAATGTCTTCCTAAGAGTCAGCACCATTCTGCCTTCCCATCAGCAATGACTAATAGTCCCCCTTGCACCACATCCTTGCTACCATTTGGGTTTATCTGTGTTTTGATTTTAGAAATTTGGTTTCAATCATCTTTTAATTGGGTTGGTGTATTTCTTATTGTTGAATTTAAACATTATTTTATATTTAGAATTATAGTACTTTATCAGATATGTCATTTGAAAATATTTCTTTCAATCTATGGATTATCTATTCATTCCTCAGATAGTGTCTTCTGCAGAGTAGACATTTTTCATTTTAATCAAGTCCAATTAATCAGTTCCTTCTTTCATGAATAGTATTTTTGATGCCATATTTAATATTCCATTGCAAGAACATGGTCTAGATTTTCTTCTATTCTGTCTTCCCAGAATTTATAGGTTTGAAGTTTACCTACAGCCTATCTAGAGTTTATTTTGTAAGAGGTATAAGGTCTATATCTAGATTCATCTGTTTGAGTTGCCGGTTGTTCCTGCAACATTTGTTGAAAGGACTATTGAATTGAATTTCCTTTGTTGAGTTGCCTTGAGTCTTTTACCAAAGATCAGTTAACCATATTTGTGTAAAACTATTCTTGACTCTATTCTGTTTATCTTTTTCTACTTGTCTGTTTTTTAATCAGTACCACCCAGACTTGATTATTGTAGTTTTATGGTAAGTCCTGAGATCAGGTCACATTGATAAGTCCTCTTTGTTCTCCTTCAGTATTGGTATCTTGCTTCATTTTGTTTTGTTTGTGCCACTCCACATAAATGTTATAGCCAGATTATTGGTATCTAAAATAGGATTTGCCTAAATTTGGTTGGGTTTACATTTTATCTATAGACCAAATCAAGAATACTGACAATAATAACTAGTCTTCATATTCCTAACAAGAAATGTCTCTCTATTTATTCAAATCTTTGGTTTCTTTCATCAGCATTTTATAGTTTTTCTCAAAGACCTTGTATATATTCTGTCAGATTTATACCTAAATGTTTCATATTTTGAGGTGCTAAAATAGATGATAGTGTTTTTAATTTCAAATTCCAGTTGCTCATTTCAATGTATATAGAAAATAATTGACTGCTATATATTGGCCTTATTGCCTGAGACATAGTTGATTATTAATTCAAGAATTTAGTCATTTTTATTTATTTGTTATTGTTACTTGGAATTTTGGATTTTTTCTTATTATTTGGGATTTTCTACATGGACAATCATGTGATCTTCAAATGATGTCAATTTTATTTTTTCCTTTCCAATTTGCATGACTTTTGTTTTCTTTCCTTTTTATTGCATTAGTTAGGATTTTCAGTGCAATGTCAAGTGGGATTGGGAGGAGACATCTTTTCTCATTCTTGATCTGAACTAGAAAGTTCCAAGTTTCTCACTATTAATTTAGATGTTTTCTGTATAGTTTTCTCTTAATTAAATTTATCTTAAGCTGATACATAAAAACAGAAAAGTATACATATTCATAGAATGACATGTGATATTTTCATATAGGCATACAATATTTAATGTTAAACTGGGTTATACACATCTGTCTCCTCAAACATTTATCATATTTTTATGGTTAAAACATTCAAAATCTTTTCTTCTAGCTTTTTGAAATGTACATTATTTTTGTTTGAAATGTACATCATTAATATTGTCAAAAATCAGCCTACTATGGAGTAGCACACCAGAACTTCTTAGTTTTGCCTAACTGTAACTTACTACACATAGGTCAACTTTTCCTAATATTTCCCTTCCAACTACTATCCCCAAATTATTGTAAACACCATTGTATTCTCAACTTTTATGAGATCAGCTTTTTTGATCCCACATATGAATGGGGTCATGTGGTACTTCTCTCTTTGCTTGGTTTCTTTCACTTAACATAAAGCTTTCCAGTTTCATTCATGTTGCTGAAATTACAGAATTTTATTCTTCATTATGACTGAATACTAAAATTTTGTGTGTATATCAATCTATACACACAACCACACATACACACATATGTATGCATGTATATATATATATATATATATATATCATATTTTCTGTATACATCCATCCATTGTTGATTCCATATCTTAGCTATTGTGAATAGTGCCACAATAAACAATGGTATTAAGGTTATCTCTCTGGTATGCTAATTTCATTTCTTTTGACTATATACCCTGAAGTGGGGTAGCTGGATCACATGGCATATCTATTTTTCATCTTTTGAGGAACCTCCATATTGTTTTCCATAATGAAAAACATGAATTTCTGTTCTTATATAAGTACTAAATTACTTCTTACTTTAAGTAACTTACATTCTCACCAACAGTCTAAGAGTATTCCTTTTTATCCACATCCTACCAAGAGTTTTTATTTTTTGTTTATTGGTATAGCCTTTAAAGTGATTTTCTAACACTGTCTGAATGGATGACCAGGAAGACAGCAGCATGAATCTCCTACGGGCACAGAATAATGCAAACCTCATGAGGGGTGGAACTGTGAACTTGATCTTTTTTAAAAATTAACATTTTTCTTTGTAAAATAATATACATAGAGAAAATTGCACATGTCCTAAATGTGCAGCTCAACAAATTACCACAACATGAACACATCCCATGTATTAAAAATGTTGACAAAATTGGCAAGGAAGCCTTTATATCTCCTCTACTCATTGTCTCCAGCCCCTCCCTAAATGTATCCAGCATCATGTTGCAATTTAGTTTCCTTATTTGTCATACCTGTAAGTGTAATTGATGATTATGCATGTGTTTGGTTTTAGTAACTCCTGCCAAGAATTGTTCAAATGGTTAAACGTATTTACAATTTTAATATGAGCATTCCAGTTGCTTCATTTCTTTGCCAACATATACCATAGTTACTGTTTTAATATCAACCAATTGATGGGTATTTAATAATAAGTCCCTGCTGTTTTAATATGCATTTCTCAGAAGATTAGAGAAACTGAGAAGTAAAAGTATGTACTCATAATATAAATGTTTTGTCTACAACTTGTGGAGATCAAATATTAGCCCATTGTTGACATGGACACATACATATACAAACATGCATAGACTTTGTGTATACTTATGTAATCTTTAAATAAAAAAAAACAATGTACATGGAAGGAATTTATTTTATTCCAAACCATTTGGTTGTAAATTGCTGATGTAATATTCTAAAGACCTAAAAAGTTCATATGTAGCCAGGTGTGACAGCGCACGCTTGTAATCCCACTACTCGATAGGCTGAGATGCGAGGATCCAGGTTCGCAGCCGCCTCAGCTACTTAGTGAGGCCCTCCGCAACTTAGTGAGACCCTGTTTCAAAATAAAGAATAAAAAATAGGGCTGGGGGTGTAGCTCAGAGGTAGAATGCCCATGTGTTCCATCCTCAGTACTGCAAAAAAAAGTTCATATGTATTTCCTAATACATGACAATTTTTCTATATACCTATAATACATAGGTATGATACCTATAATATTAGTGCATGATGATCACTAATTAATTATTTTCACATGTGTTTTGCTCATAAATCATAATTATATATTTCCTGTCCAATTAGACTCCAGTTAAGATCACAAGATGCAAATTGTCATATCTATTTTGTCATATTTAGTCAGGAAAAATTCCTCATTTTTTCATAAAGTCTATACCTTTTTAAAAAACTTGTAGCCCAAATATTAGCTAAAATTTCTTCAAATTCCATTTGTCTGTTGTTCCCTTGTGATTAGATTCAAGTTCTCCATCTTTGGCAGGAATATCACAGAATCTTCCCATTGCAACCTGTTAGATGACAATTTCGATCAGTTCTACTATAGGTGATATTATAGTTTTGATCTGGAATGTCCCCCAGAAAGGCTCATGTGTTGAAACCATGGTCCCCAACACAGCAAGGTTCAGAGGCATTTAGACAATGATTGGATTGTGAAGGTTTTAATTTCACCAGTGGATTAATCCATTTTATGTGTTAATAATTTGAATGGGTTACTTAGTGGTAACCGTAGACAGGTGACACTTGGCTGGAGGAAGTAGGTCACTGAGAGTGTGGTCTTGGGAATTATCTGTTGCTGGTCTCTCTCCTCTCTCTCTCTCTCTTTTGACTGTCATGAGCTCAGCCTCTTTTCTCTGCCATGCCCTGCCACTATAAAATTTCTGTCTTGGAGTCTGCTGACCATGGACTGACCCTCTGAAACTGTGAGCCCAATTAAAACATTCGTCTGCTAAGTTGTCCTTGTCAGGAATTTTGGTCACAGTGATGAAAAGCTGACTAACATAGATGATATTTGTTTTTATTACTTGATTGAGCTACTGTATGGCAGGATCTTTCACTATGAAGGTATTTTTCTCACTTTTGTAATTAGGAACCATTCTGTGGATATATGAAATTTAGTTAACTACTTCTCATAAAGTTTCAATTTGTTCATCATTTATTCATATCAGTATGGAACAC
The DNA here is from genome assembly GCA_004027185.1 of Glis glis. NCBI lineage: Eukaryota > Metazoa > Chordata > Mammalia > Rodentia > Gliridae > Glis > Glis glis. The sequence goes on from PVJS01021506.1 coordinate 16,462, forward strand.
TTTATTCAATTATATTCAATGAGGTAGAGCTATTAGTAGTATTTTTTTATTTTGTTGCTCCAACTATCTAGTCATAACTGGATTCTGTTTCCTTCTGAAAGGATTTCATCAATCTTTGAGGAATTCCATGCATTCTAGTAAGGTGAGAAGCTATGTTGTGCAGCACGCCTCAAGTATATGTAGGGGCTGGTATTGACCTGACCAGTATCCACATGTCCCATCAGGAATCCATCATGCCAGAAAGGATTTTGTCAATAGAGTACCAAGTTCTACTTCACTAGTTATCAGTTTTAGGACGGGCCAGGAGGAAATGTGGAGTCAATTACAGTTCCTAGAGAGATAGGTAGAGTGGGCACATCCTGGGCTCCACCCTGGCTCAGTCACTATAAGGGTTGGCTGTGTTCCTCCACACTTGGTCCCCCCATGTTAAGAACAAACTACCCAAGTGTTACGTTATTTTAATCAGCTCTTGCTGATTAAATGGCTAGCAGGTGTCAACACTCAGAGGCACAAAGGGCCCAAATGGGCATGGAGGTAGCTTAAATTCATCATGCTAAAGGAAAGAAACCAATATGTAAAGTCCACATCCTGCAGAATTACAAGTACATAACATTTGGGAAAATGTGTAATTGTAGAGAAAGAAAAACATCAGCGATTGTCAGGAGTTTGGGGGGATGAAGTAAAATGAGAAGTATGAATTGATGAAGCATAGTGAATATTAAATGAAGCTATCTTGTATACTACAGTAATGGTAGACACATGACACTATACATTTAGCAAAACTCATAAATTGTATGACACAAAGAGCAAATTGTAGCATAAACTATGAAATTTAGTTAATAGTAATGCATCAGTGGTGGCTTATCAGTTTAAACAAATGGATCTTAAAAATATAACATAATAAAGGGGGGAAATGTGGGCAGAATGAGAAAGAATCATATATGAACTCTTAACTTTCTGTCCATTTTTATATTTATGTTTAATCTAAACATGCTCTAAGAAACATATTCTATAATTTAAAAAAACTGGAAATTAAATGATACCAAATGTGAAAAACAGTACATTCAGCATAAATATAGAACATAACTTTGAGAAAATGCATGATTTATACATGTATGTATATGTATGTATGATCTAAGGCAGAATAGAAAAGATAAAAATGTTGAAGTTCAGTCCATATTTTCCAATATGTGAATAATAAAAATTCTAGATAGGAAGATCAGAGAAAACAGAGAGGAAAAATTCAGCCCCACAAAAAATTTAAGGGATTTTCTTATGATTAATGGATATGAATTTCCAGATTGAAAGAGCTCAAAATGATGGATGAGACTTTTTTTAGATATACTTTTTTGTGTGTTATAATTATAATGAGGTATAGAGTGATAGGAACATACATGCACACAACATGTGGTGTGTGTCCTTCCGGATCTCTTCCTACTCTCTCCCCTTCCCTGTACATGATATTAAAATTGGTATTGATTGGGTGAGACTTTTCATAGTGAAATTTTTGAATAGCAGGTAGAGAATTAAAAGAAAGGGGAAAAAAAGGAACCTTAGAAATTGTTTAACCCGAAAATGAGTAAAATTTCCTTGTTAAAGAAGAATTGAATCATGTTGTGGCTATGGATAGTCCTTTGTTGAATTTCTCTTTCTTCTGAGATTAAGGCTTGCTTAGGAGAGATCTAAATGCTGCACCAAATCTCTGGTTCAAGCATGCTCTCCTGCCTGCAGGGTTTGTCAATGAGACAAACTGGGATAGAGGAGAGAGAGGGGCTAACCCTGGCTGCTGGCTGCTGGCTCCTGGGAAGAGGCTTTTCTAGGCTGGGGGTTGGGGGTGTGGCCCGGACCACTAACCCAGTGGTCACAAGAGTCTTAGGCTCAATTCCCAGAACCACAGAAAAGGGAGAGAATAAAAAGAAAAGGAAGGAGTAAAGAGAGAAAAAACACAAGTTGGGGGGGGACCTACAAACACACCAACACAGCAGCGGCAGCAAAAAACTAAGAAACAAACAACAACAACAAAGACTCTCCTACTTGGTTTTTGCCATCCTCTTGGGCCTGTTTGGATGTTTTCAGCTGTTTAAGGCCCACTTATTACTGTAGGTTCCTGAGCACATTTCAAGTATTCCTACTTGCTTGGAAACCTGTAAAAAAGAAGTCAATCTGTAGTCCCAACGCTAGCACCTCTAGTGAGACCCTGGTCTGGCGTGTCTCCCTCTGTCTGCATGGGTGCTGAGCACCAGGTGCCAGGAGCAGGGACCATCCCAAAACAAGCACTGGGAGTCTGTGCTCCTCACAGAAAAGGCTGGGTTGGTCTGCGGCTTCCTAGCCTGGTGTTTTCCTCAGAATTTCATGTGCAATGTGCAGCCAAGGTCTACATGCATTCCCACCCCACTCTTTTATGGTCTCTTTTCAGTTTCCCAGGGTGCAGGACTTGCATTCATCTCCCCATGGGGTATGCACTCACCTCTGTCACCAGGCACGCAGTGGGGCTGGGGAGGAACAAGGTGGTGGATTTGCTTTCCTTTTCTGTCCAGTGCTGCCATGGAGCTGTGCAATTCTGTGTTTGGTGCCAATGCTGTCTGTGGAGTAAGTCTCAGGTTGCTGAGTTTGAGATTTTTGGGGGTTTCCAAAGTTCCTGCCAGCCGGGGGCACAGGATATTGTTCCTGTATCTCTGCTTGGTTAGAGATTTGTTGTTTCTTTTTCCTTTTTCAGCCTTGATGTTTAAAAGCATCCTTGTAGATATTCTTGAGTTTCTGTCTTTAGTTCCTACCTCCCATGAAGGTAATCTGGGATGTGGGATGCTGCTCAATTCGGAGATGCGTTAGAGACTAGCTCGCCTTAGGATCTTACTCCATCACCATTTTTCCTGTCTGAGTCCTGTTTTTACTCTTGACAACAATTCTACATAACTTTTAACTGAAATCTGTGGTTGACCCAAAGGACTTTGATATCACCCCAGATGTCTCTGCCATGATCGTACCAGGTCTATTTCATTCCTGTCTGAAGAAGGGTGGGCTGTCTGGCTGCTGCTGTGTTGCATCTGCAATCCCCTCTTCTGGGGTATGATCCCCCTAACCCTTACCCCATCAGGGATGCCTTCTCTGACCTGTGCTCTTACATTGCCTTATCCCCTAAGATCCAAGGAACAGCCATCTTCTATTCTGGAAAGTTTCCTAGGTCTCTGCACAAATATTTGCCATTCTCTGTGCTCTTGTAACGCTTGTATTGCCCAGCCCTAGTGCTAATATTTATCTAATGCTCTTATTAATGTATTATTACTGTAAAACAACAAATTTTTAGAATGTGACAATTCAGTTCGTTTTTCCTTCCACATTAGAATTAAAAGAATTATTAGTTTCTGGATTAGTTCTTAAACTCTCCTTGTTTTGTGCATCATGAAGGTAATAAAGGAAAGAAAATGGATTCCCATTGAGGACATTTATGTCCTCATAATGATAAGCATAGAGAGGGGAAAGAGGAAGAAGGTAGAATAGCTCTTTGGCTGTTGCCTGGAGTTACTGTAGGCAAGTACAGTAACTTTGAAAGGGAGAAAGTGTGTCAAGGAAAAGCTTCAGTCTAGATGGAGTAATAGCAAGGATCAGCAGGTGGGAGGAATGAATATTGAGTGTTAGAACTCGTGCCCCTGCTTTGGTGTTACTGGGAGTGCAAAATAAATATTTGAGATACTCGTTATACTCTATGTTGCCAACTCTGAGTCAAGTATGAATTTATGTTCCCGTATTGCTAATTGTATGTTCTGAATGTTCTTCTTCTCTCCCCAAACAAGATCAAATACCCCTGTAATACCTCACCAGGTTCTATTATTCATAAATGTGATGGTAAGTTGATGCTGTAGCTCTGAAATCATTACCCTCATTCTATCTCCAGAACATCCACCACTGAAAATCTAATACTCATCAAATTCTAGTGATCATTTTCCCTTCCTTATGCCTTGAAGTGTATGAAATAAGTGCATGCATTTTTCTATTACTCTGAACCTCATTATGATGTATAATTACAATCACCAATAAAAGTACATTAAGAAATAGGTGACATCACTCATTACCTTTTCTAAGTTTATCTTCCAGAAGAAGTCACTTGGTCATGCATTTTAATTTATCAGTGCCTAGATGCACATACACATCGATGCATATGTGAGTGCAGAGTTAGACATTCACACAGAATACAGACCATATATATGAATATAGACTACATATATATTTATATACATATATGAGCATTTAATATGGATCTTTATAAAGCTTGACTCATGCTGCATGTGTTTTCTACAACTTACCATTTTTCTAAGAAATAATATACCAGAAAACCCTTAGGTTAATAGAAACATTAGAAATTATTTTAACAAAACAGAAGCAGAAATGGACATGGCCATAAAACAAGAAAATAACTATAAAATATGCAAATTAAAATGATATCAAGTACCTTTTACCTTCTCGATTAGAACATGGAAATACTTTAATGGTAGTGTTGTAAAATGCAAGGACAAACAGGCTGTTCTGTATACTGACACATGGTCAGCTCCTCTGGAAGTCTTGCCCTTAGTGTCATATAAAAACTGTAATTTCTCCACCATTCTATTAAATTGGTCCCTGTGTGGTATGATCTGACTAACCATGGTGTCCACACTTCCTTGCATCAAGTGGGGCCATAATGCAGGAACTATAGTCCTGGCGTGTCCAGCCTCCTTCCCTCCAGCAGCCTTCCTACCACTCAGTCCCCATGACCAGTCTTTATGTAAATCAACTGCCAGGTATGAAGGAACAGAAATATCTTCTGTTCTGTCTTATCATGGTGGTATGGAAAATGCTATAGCAGGGAAACATGTTTTGATATATGACGTCATTCTGGCGGCTTGCCTGATTTTCCTTAAGGAAATATGGATAGGCTCACCAGATTAAATTTTTCACTTATATTAACTAGACAGTACAATTGAATGAGAATGAATTAAATTATGTTTATTTAATATGACTAGCCTGACAGTCACAAGACAATCGACTAAAAACAATAAATTTCACAAATATTACTGTATGAAAAGGAAATGACCAGTGATTTGGGATGCTCTCTTTGTTGCAGAAGTTTCCAGTTACAGCCATGTCAGGATGACCTAGGAAGTGACCCTGCCATTTTATGGGTGGGGAAAGAGTGTCTATGAAAGAACCAAACCGTGATGGACAGAAAGACATGGGCACCTTGCTGGAAGCAGACTTAGATGCTGGCATCCAGGCCTGCTGGGAGTCTGTGGAGAAGAGGATGCCTGCTTGACAATAGCCCTCCTTTTATATCCATCAAGACCAAGTTTACAGAATTGGGAGGGGTAAATAGTAAACATATCGGCTATAAGTTGGCACAAGAAAGTGAAAAGACCATTCCAAATTTTTATTTTTTGTTCACAGTGACCCCAAAGCAAGAGCATGAGTGCCAACAGTTAATGTTCACTCCTCCCTATGCCCGACCCTTGCAATTTTGATGACTAGACTGGTCATCTAGGTTGCAGTCCATTCTTTGTGATAGTTTCTTTCTTTCAAATCTAGACATCCATTAACTCTTGGTGACACTCAGCCAATGAGCTTTCTTATCTTTTTCCCCTTTTCCTCATCTATGCTTACCATTATACAGAAAAAAATAGTATCTTGAGACTCTATTTTCTTTCCTTTCATACCTGTATTATACACAAAATAATGAAATGTTGAGAACAGACCCATAATTAATAATGCTTTTTATTCAGAACATGCAGGGGATAAATTTCTCTGAAAGATTGTAATCACTTTTCTGTTTTACAGTGATGAAAGATTAATAACTCAACATTGGATAAGTATTAGCAATAGGGGTGATCAATACAATGTTACAGATCATAGGCAATGGCAGATATATTTGTGCAGTGATCCAGGAAATTCTCCTGAATGGAGGATGGCTGTTCCCTGGATCTTAGGAAAATCGGTGAGATATGAGAGGAGAGCTGAGAGAAGGCATCCCTGGTGGGGGAAGGAGGTGGGCGATGCCCCAGAGGAGGGGATTGCAGATGACAGCATAGCAGCAGCCAGACAGTCTGCTCTTCTGCAGACAGGAATGAAGCGGTCCTGGTACAATAGTGGTAGAGGAGCAAATCTGTTGGCAACTGGGGTGGTATCATGGTCCTTTGGGCCAACCAATGGTTTCACGTTAAATTTCTATAAAATGTTGATCAGGAGTGTAAACAGCTTCATGCAGGTCAGGCCCTCTCCAACACATATCACTTTTCCTGAAAATAACAAAGAGGGGAGTTAATCCTCTGTAAGTGACTGTGATGATTGCTGTTTCTTAATGGCAGAATGAGAATATGCAGAACTGTTTGATCAATTGTTGGATGTTTGGATGGAAAAATGGGCATAGGATGGATACACTTGTTCTCATTTGATCATAAAAATATTTCATTCAAACAATATTTATCATCAGCTTCATGCTGTACTTAGTATTTCCACATCTTAATTGCTCATTTCACATTTGAAGTTTCTAATGATATTTTTAGAACAACCACTTTGCTTGTGTTTCCTGTTTCCCTTCTGATGTCCCATGATCTTGCCTTCCATTCTTCATACCCCCCATTCTCACCTCTAATTGTACACACTTTTTATGAATCTCCAGAGTACCATGAATGTTTCTGTCCTATGTCATGCTAATCTTATCTAAGATACACCTTCTTATACTACATTAAAGACACAGACCAAATTTCACTTTCTTTTTACATTCTTTGTTATCCCCTGAAGTAGTAAAATCTGGGTCTCCTTCATCATCTATAGTTCAGACATCAAGAGACACAGATCAAGGAAAGACCCAGCACACACACATTACAGGTATGAAGAACCAATGTCCAAGACAGGTGATTATAATTAGAAGAAAGACAGGGTGTTCTTTGATCACTGTAGGTTATTTTCCCACCTCTGTAATGCTTCCATGAACCTTGGTTATCTGGCTTTTTTTTAAGTACTGTTGATGGAACCCAGGGGGCATCCTACCTCTGAGCGAAACCCCAGACCTTTTTATTTATTTATCTTTTATTTTATAACAGGATCTCACTAAGTTGCTGAGACTAACACTACATTGCTGAGCCTTTTCTCAAACCTGCAATCTTCCTGTGTCAGCCTCTCAAGTACTGGAATCAAAGGCATGTGCCACCACATCCAGCGATCTGGCCGTTTTTTACATTCCTGACTGAGAACAAATTGGCTTCTCCTGTGGTTCATTGCTCCTTTAAAAATACCCTGCCTTTTCTTATTCCCTTTCTGCATGTCCAATTTGAGACACAGAAAGTGTCATTTATACTATTAGGATGTTGCTTACTCCATTTTATGCCTCAAGTAGGATGTTTGGGAGCAAGAAGCCAGCAGCTTCTCACCTGTGAGCACCCCTGCTCAAGCTATCTGTGCTTCTCTCTCTCTAACAACAGTAGTCTTACTGGATTACAATGAATACCTCACTCACCTGCTTCCCTGGCTGGCTGTGTGGGCCCTTGGTGCATGCTCTGTGCTTGTGGAGACTTGTATCTCCACAGCCAAACAGTATGGGCAGTGAGTCACAAAACATAAAAAACTCACATAACATTGTAGAGTGAGATGCCTTTTACATGGTAGGTCCGAAAGGTCTAAATATGTTTTACTTTCTAGGAAGAGATCTTAGATGCCCCAGTGATATGTATAGAGATACAATTCAATAAAACTAAATTTTAAATTTATCCATGTAAAAAACTGGCTCAATCCCCAAAACTCCACTAATCTGACCCAACAATGAGGTTGTGTCATGAACAGGGAAAGTGCATGGGCCCTGGAAGGGTGCTCCTCACCAAGGACAAATGGTAAATCTAACAACACCAGAGGAGGTACCAGGTAAGTTGCAATTAACCCCCCCAAATATATCTTGTCCCCTGAAACACATATGGAAATGAATTTCTATTACCTGATGAGAAAGGCACAAAGTAGTCACTTCTCTTAAATTTGCCACTCCCATCCAAAAAGTGGCCAGGGTCAAATGTCTCTGGGTTGAAGAATTCCTTGTTGTCATATAGCTCAGATTTTAACAGAGATAGTATTATGGTTGTGACCTAGAAATGCAAGACACAGATAAACCAAGTTACAAAGAAGTCATAAACCTGAAAGATACAATGGAAATTGCTTAGATCAATCTTCTGGTCATACAAATAAAACCATGTCCCATGAAGAGCAGTGACATTTCCAGAGACAGATCACATGACAGTGTGAACTTTGAGGCCAGTGGCAGTGATTTTGCTAAAGTGCTCTCCAATAGCATGTGAAGGACTGAGTACTTAGGGTTTGGGTGCCAAAACTTCTGAATCTGCTCTTTGTGCTCAAGTTTACATAACATGCTTGAGCATAAAGATGCTGTGTATCTGAGGTTTATCTAAATGTTTCATAAAAGCTTATAAAGTTACATATATGGGTTTATATACATGGAAGGTATAAAAACCCAAAAAATGATCTCTTTGTGCAATGTGTATTGTATCTGAACTTTAAACATATATAATGGTTAATGACATTATTGGAACTTCTGCTATCTGTATGTTTAGTACTATTCAAATATCTGTCATTTAAGAACTGGTTAACATCTGTTTGCTTTGACTGAATAAATGTTTTATTATTGTATAAGAGATATAATTGTCCATCAGATTATAAGCCTATTTCTGATGATTAATATTGTTCTATAAACTTATAAAAGATCTAGAGATATCCTTTGATTTTTGTCAATGCACTTAGCCTGAATACTGCTGTAATTATAGTTATATTACTGAGTAGTGAATTCTAAATTTCACTCCAATAGTAAAGGTTAAGTTAATATATTTGTTAACTTCCATGCAACTGTGATGTTATTTATTACTGACTTCTTTGTAAGTTAAGTATATTTGTGTTTCCTAAGTATCTTCCAAAATGCAAAGCATAAGAGGACAGTTTACCAAGAGGGTATCCTCTAAACAAAAAATTAATAGTGATAGACTTTTTCAGCTTTATATTTGTCTGTTCCAAAATTGTATTATGACCACCTTTAAGCAAAGATAATTAGAGGTGCTCAAACACTTGACATTCCAAACCATACCACTCTGATGAAAACTTGGCTACTAATAATACATGTACATATATAATCAAATTTAAATAGGGATTTGTTTATATCTTCAAATACTGTCAGAGCTATTATAAAAACTGGATTTGTTTTGTCCCTAATGGTTTTGTTTTGTATTTTCCTTGTATATCTTTGTAATTATCTCTTAACATTACAGATGTATGACTTCTAACAGAATAACCTAAACAATGTTCTGATAGCCATTACTGGAAAAACAGGTTATAACATTGACCCTTACTCAATAAAAAGGACTAGTGAAACTAGCCTAATGGGTGTTCAACAGCTGAGGTTTAGAAACCAATTTTGAAATAAAAGAGCTCATAAAAAACAGTCAATATTTTGGCCCTTGCCCTCCAAGGTTAAATAGGATCTAGGGAAGACAGGACCTCACTAAAGGGCCCTGAAACTCTGGTAAGTCATCTGACCTCCCAAAACAGAGGGACTCATGAAGGTCCAAAAGACTAGAAGCCACTATCACATATTCTGTGAAAAGGAGGGTCATCGGAGAGAGAAATGCCCCTATGTTTTAAGGGAAGCCAAATGGTCAGCAAGACCATAACCCATCCAGGCTGATGTTATAACTCATAGAGGAAAAGCTTCATCAATCCCTAAGAATAACCCTAAAAAGCTTAACTAACTTAAATAGCAAAATAATTTTATAAAAATTTCTTTTCCCAACATAGGGCTACTTACTTGGTCTTCAATACCCAGCAGAAAAGCATAACCCAAAAACAAGTGTGCTATTCTGGGGTATAAAAAAGATCCATACTCACGGAGTCATTTAAAAGACCCCCACATAATTACATTATAATTTATAATGGTTCTTCTCTTTTTATACTCACAGAAGAGATATGTTACTGATGTCTAAAACCTCTCTCCAAGGAAACCCTTATAATGTGCTATAAAACTAAGCTTGTCCCTCTTGAAGTTTTGCAGGTCCAGGATAACCAAACACCTAGAGGAAAAACAAGATGCTAGATTTATAGAAAACTCTGTCAGATATGTAAAAAAAAAGACAGTCATGGATAACCCTTATAATAAGCAAATTATTAATACTAATGAACAGGATAATAGTAGTCAATATGCTAAATTATATGCAGTGCTCTTTGTTTTTAAAATGTAGAATGGATTATTTATATTACCATCAGCAAAGATTTGTAAACTGTACTATAGATGCTGTAAAGTGAATAGCTAAACAATTATGCTACTAGCCAGATGACATGGGAAAATAGATTAGCTCTAAAAGGATTAACAACCCTAGTGAATTAACTTGCTAAAACTTCAGAAACAGATGATCCCTTCACTAATCTAATGGAACAATGGTTCACTAAATGAAAGGGAATAATGAGATCTGTCCTGATCTCCCTTATCATTGTTATCGGAGCAATGATTTTGGTAGGATGCTGTATAATCCCCTGCATAAGAGGATTATTCCAAAGATTTATAGAAAGAGACATCACTAAAAAACCTCAGCCCCCATACAATCATAACCTTTTTCTACTTACAGACTCAGATCATGAAGGTCATCTCATGTTGACAGAATTCGAATAAAAGAATAAAAATGTATAATAAAAGAGGGGGAAATTGTAAGAAAGGAAAGCAATCTTTTCTATTGAAGTTACAACATCACATAGAAACTGGGCAGGCTTCCATTTTGTAACTGTGTCTTAGGTATCTATTTTGTAACTTTTGTGCACATATCTCTGTGTTCCACTCTGGCATGTACTCATTTCATCTTTCTCCTTTTATAATATTTACCCAGTAAAAACTAGCCAACCAAATTAGATTGTAAAAGCCATACTCCAGCCAATAGGGAATGGCATAGTGACCTTCGCATTAGGGATTAAAGGGCTGAGTGGATTCCCTGCCCAGTGTGCTTGCTCCAGTTTTACAGTGGCTCCGCACCATTCTGTGCAAAAGTAAAATGCCTTGCTAAGTTACTTTCTATTTCATGAATTTTTATTTGCAGCTCCCCTAAAATCTGTTTCTAACAATAACATTTGGGGAAATGTGTATTTGTATAGAAAGTAAAAATCAGTGATTGCCTGGGATTGGGGAGGTAAAGAGGGAAGAATGAATAGGAGAAGCACAGAAAATATTAAATGAAACTATCTTATATACTATGGTAATGTATATAAGACACACGACACTATACATTTAGCAGCTTATCAGTTTTAACAAATAGATCACAACAATACAAGATAATAAAAGGGAAAATGTGGGAAGATGGAGAAAGAAGTATATGTGAACTCTAAACTTTCTGTTCATTTTTCTATGTTTATTCTAAACAAGCTCAATATAGTCCATAATTTTTAAAAAATAAAAGAACTTAAAATTAAGTTTGACAGCAAATATGAAAATCAGAACATTCAACATAAAGATAAAACATAACTTTGAGAAAATATATGGCTTATACATATACATATATGTATGATCTAAGACAGAATAGAAAAAGTAAAAATTTTGAAGTTCAGTTCAGATTTTCCAACTTGTGAATAATAAAAAGTCTAGATATGAAGATCAGAGAAAACAGAGAGGAAGAATCCAGCCAGACCAAAAAAAAATATTAAGGAATTTTCTTAAGATTAATGTTTATGGATTTTCAGATAGGAAGAGCTCAAAATGATGGATAAGACTTTTCTTTTTAAAAATATACTTTTATTGGTGCATTGTAATTATACAGCACAATGAGGTAGAGAGTGATAGGAACATACGTGCACACAACACTTGGTGTGTTTCTCTCCGCATCAATCCACACTCCCTCCCCTTCCTTGTACCTGTCATTGAGATTGAGATTGATTGGATGAGACTTTTCATAGTGAAATTTTTGAACACCAGGTAGAGAACAGAAAGTATTTTAGGGTTTTAAGGGGAAAGCCAGCTTCATACAAAGGAAGAAGATGCATGGGGAAATGCAGGTTCTCAAAAGTAGCAAAGTAAACCATAATTCATTAGAGAAATACCTTAAACATTCCAAGAGAAGTTATTTACAATCTAGAAACCTGTACCTGGCCAACTTTGAATTAAATGACAAGGAAAATATCACAAAATTTTCCTTTATTTACCTTTTCTCAACAAAATATGTGTCCCACACAGGACAGTAAAAAAATACAAAGGAGGAGCTGGATGCAGATGCAGAAGGCCCAACAACAGGTCAAAGGTTAATCCTAAGAGGATATCTGAGCTCCACTCCTCGAGAGGGTCTAGATCCGTATAAGGAGGTGAAAATAGGCAGAGATTTCTTCAAGAAGATAAAATTGGGAGAATATGTAATGTATTTGATTGTACCACTATTGATTTTTTCAACACAGAGAGGGCTTAGAGTTAAGTATTCAGACTATTCTAGAGAATTAATAACATGGAAACAAAGACTTTACTATATCCATGAAAACAACAATGGAATGAAACAAAAGAGAAGCAAAATCATGTAGATAACTGGGTTCTTTAGCAAATAATGCTTCCTAGCCATGACACTGTGAACACTGAACACTGACCTAAACACAATTGAATTGTAACACTTTTGGAATGATTTTGGAGGAGTGGGGTATGTCTTCATTTTTTATACACATGTGGTGAGATGAAGTAAGAGAGTCCACTTGGAAAGGAGTCTTGGAAGCTAGTATCTGGCTTCCTCTGGCTTGAGTATACATCAGTCCACCCTCTGTCTCCATTTACACTGGACAGGGTATTTAAAACTAGGTCCTGGGTACCATGCAGATGGACCAAGAAAATGCTTCCTGATAGGGGAATGGGAGAGGATACTGGGAAGCTAAGAAAGCCACCCCAGGCTGGTGCCAATGATACCTGAGGTACTAGTCATGCTAGGTCCAGCCTCCTGCCCTCCACCAGTCTCCCCACTACTGGTCTTCATGACCAGCCACTATTTAAATCAACTGCTACATATGAAGGACCAGAAACACCTTCTGCTCTGTCTTAACATGGTGGTATAGAAAATGCTATAGCAGGGATGCATGTTTTGATATTTGACATCATTCTGGCAGCTTGCCTGATTTTCCTTAAGGAAATATGGATGGGCTCACCAAATTAAGTTTTCCACTTCTACTAACTACACAGTACAATTCAATGAGAATATATTAAATTACTTTTATTTAATATGACAACCCTGAGAATATAATACATTCAAGACACAAAGTGAGCAAAAGTAAAGCAACTTACATGAAAATATATTTTAAAGTAAAAATAAATAAATGTATTTGAAAAATATTATAACACAAAAGGGAAATGCTCAGTGATTTGGGGTGCTTTCTTTCTTTCAGGATTTTACAGCTAGGATTATGTCAGGATAATCCTGAGGAAGTGACTCATTGCCATTTTCTGGATGATGGTGAGCCGTCCATGGAAGAACCCAATCTGTGGTTCCATCACAGAATCTACATGTGAAAAGAATAAATAATTTGTTCAAGTTGTCATTCAATATCTCTCAGTCACTTTCTGTATTTTTTGGCTCCTCATATTCACTTGGTGCATAAACTCCCACCTTTCACTGCAACTCTTGTTATCTGCCTTGTCAGGTAGCACCTATTTTGCTTCCTTTTTTACATTGATGAAGCTCAATCATTTTATGTTCTCCTTCCTCAAGATATTGGTCTGCCCATTTGATGGAGGATCTCTCAGACTGGACATTTTTATGATGACTTATCAGATGACTTATTTTTTTCTTCTCCTCTCCAGATAAGGTAGTGTAGGATGGGTTTTTCTTGCTGTTTTGAATGCTTAAAGACACAGTTGATGCTTCAGCCTCTCAGTATCCTGACTTCTCTCTTCAAACTTAGATCCCACAGTATCAACTATGTTCTTCTTCAACAGAACAGCCAGGACATAGATCTTGAGCCAGTGTCTGACAGAGAAGTGGCCACACTCTCCACATAGGCTCCAAAGCTCACTGTGAAGGACCTAAGGTTTTTGGCAGTTGCCCACAATAGATTTCATTGTGTTTTGTCTTCTTCCACTTATGTTTTATGGAATTGTTTTTATTTTACAGATCCTGGATTTTTTTTTTTAATTTTTTTATGTTTTTATTGGTGCATTGTAGTCTCACATCACAATGAGTATCAGTTTGGTGTTAACATACATGCACACAGCTCCTGGTGTCCCTCCCCCCTGCCTCCGCCCCCACATGTAGCACTGAGAATGATGTTGGTATAATCTCATATATACACATTGTTTATGACAGTAATTCCATAGATTCACTTCTTTCTTACCCTTCCCCTTCCCTTGTACCCCTTCCCTTGCACCACTGAGGGTTCTCCATTGTCATTGGAGTCCCTTTTGTGTCCACACTACTCCCTAAGTTGCGCATATTAATGAAAACATATGTCCCTTCTTTTTTTGTGATTGGCTATTCTCACTTAACATAATGTTCTGCAGAACTTTCCATTATCTTGCGAATGCTGTTATTTTGTAAAGAGAAAGCCTACGGAATGGGAAAAGATCTTTGCAAGCTATCCCTCTGACAGAGGTCTAATATCTAGGATATACACAGAACTTAAAAGACTTTACACTAAGAAAACAAACAATCCAATCAAGAAGTGGGCAACTGAAATGAATAGACACTTCACGAAAGAAGAGATACAAATGGCCAATAGGTACATGAAAAAATGTTCAACATCATTAGCAATCAGGGAGATGCAAATCAAAACTACTCTAAGATTTCATCTGACTCCAATTAGAATGGCAAGCATTAAGAAGTCAAACAACAACAAATGTTGGCGAGGATGTGGGGAAATTGGGACTCTTCTACACTGTTGGTGGGATTGCAAACTAGTTCAACCACTGTGGAGATCAGTGTGGAGATTCCTCAGAAAACTGGG
>PVJS01021507.1:0-22287 GCA_004027185.1 Glis glis
CCTGCTGTGCTTTTAAACTGATACTATGCCCACCCTGCAGCCATCGGCCTGTAAGTTGCAACACAGTCACATCAAAGCCAGCAAGTTCACCCAGGCTTCTGGCAAATCCCCCTGTGCGGCATGCTCATCCACACATCAGTCCTGCACTGACGTGTAAGTGCTGCACTATAATAAATACCCTGAGACCACAGCCACAATAAGCACGATACAACTGGGCAGCCTCAGCAGCTTAGCCACACTCTGTTTCAAAATAAAAAATAAAAAGGGCTGGGAATGGTTTGGAGGTAGTTTGGGTTCAATCCCTAGTACCAAAAACAAAACCAAAAAACCCCACTTGCACTCTTGGTGATGGTTCTGTAAAGCAGCCCAGACGAGTTCCCAAGTCCCTCCCTGCAATGTGTTACAGTGCTGGATACTGAACCAGATAATCCCCCTATGGCAGAGAAGCACACTTTCGAATTTTTTCTTCTTCTCACCTCCTTTAAAGGAGCCTCACACAACACCTGCAAATCCTCCAGGCCACAGGCAACTAGGGGGCTCGTCTGGAGAGGCGACAGCCCGTTAAGTGGCGCACTTGTGCTGTGCTTGGCCCAGTAATCACACTGCAAGAGCATTGTAACGACAGGGAGAGAGTGCTGGTGACAGACTTTCCCAAGGTCGCTATGTCAAAACTGTAATCGAGATCTGTCTGAATTTAGGCAAAATCAGAAACAAGCTTTAAAGCGAGCTGGTAAATTAGGAGAGAGGTTCTACGGATGTAAATCAAGGCAGTTTCCTGAAGAGCCTTTAAGCGGTGTATGAACTCAGCAAATCAGACTGTACACGACAGGCGCTCAACTGTGCAGGATGTGTAGCCGTCCTCACTACTGCGGGGGCCCTTCTGAAGGGATGCCTGCTTGCTGGGACGAGCTGCTCCACTGGCTTCTGGGAATGCCAGAGGCAGCAAGGAGCTGCCCACGCAGTCGGAAGCACAGAAACACACTTCCGGGGCAGGCCGGGCTGGTACAGCTCAGCCGTGGCCATGGAAACGCTCCTGCGGCAGCCCGGCACCTCCCCAGCAAGCGCGGATGTGCGTAAGGGGCTGCTTGTTCTTATTCACTTCTGACTTGAGGTATATTTAGTTTCAGAGTCACTGGTCCCTGAAGTCCAAGGCCAGCGTCGCTCGGCCTTCTATTTATACTCCTCCATCTGCTGCTTCTGAGACACCTGTGGCCAGCAGGTGGCGCCCGTGTCCCGCCAGGGCCCAGGAAGGGCAGGAGAGCCAGAGAAGCCACTGGGGTCAGAGGGAAAGAGAAGACAGAGAACTGGCAATTGGGATGGGAGGGGCCGCCCCGAGACCTTGTCCGCTCAGAAAATGAAGTGAGCAGTTTGGGGCAGAGCGCGTCCTGTTCTGTGGAGGGGGAAGCAGGAAGGACCCAGCTCCTCTGGCCTGACTTGGTGCATCACCAGACCAGAGCTAAGGATGACCTTGACCCTCATCTTTAATAAAGGCAAATTCATATATGGGAAACTAAAGAAAGGTGGTTTAGTTTTTTCCCTTTTGCTACAATTTTGAAATCCTTAAATAAATGAGTTGCCAAATCAGAAAACAGAATCTTTTTGTCAGACTCCAGTCCCGACTTTTTCATTGAAGCAAATCACTGTAATATTCTAGAACCCCATGAGCAACCAGGCACCATTCACTGGAGACCCACTTAATGGAGAAAGGCTATTATCTGAGATCAATCACCCGTATTTCTAACACGTGTGTGCAGCCCCACACTGATTTCTAGTTCTAAATATACAGTTAGATTACAGAGCTTTTAAAAAATATACTTCCATACCCAGCTGGCCATATTCCGGGCACCCAAAGGAATAGAGGTTTCCTTTGCAGTCCATTATCATACTGAATTCAGCCCCACAGGCCATTTTGGTAATTGGCTGGCCATTGTACATTATCTGAAAAGAAAAGACAGCAGACTTTCAGACATTTTTTAAAAGACTGATAAAAAGTCTCCCCTCTCTACATGACGGTATGAAACAATTACTACATTACAAAGGAGATTTAATGGACTCCACAAATCTGCAGGCCAAAGCTGAGAGTGTTATGTATAATACAAAGCTTCAAATGTAGGTAAAAAAAAAACACCCTCATAATCCCCCATCCTCCCAGGACAGGAAGCTTTGTACCCCTAAATGCCCAGCAGTGTGCCCCACACATTCCTGTGCTCAGTGAATTCTGAATTCAACAAAAAGCATAGGAACAAGGGTCAGAGAAACCAGAAACCAACCAGTAACCCCCAAACCTCAGTTTATCTGCTAATTCCAGTATCAGCCCCAACTTCAAAAGTACTAGGGCTATGGGTGTTGCTCAGTGATGCTCTTGCCTGACATGCATGGGGCCCTGGGTTTCATCCCACCACCAAGAAATAAAAAAAAAAAGAGCCAGGTGCAGTGGCTCACACTTGCAACCCCACCTATCCAAAGAAGCTGAAGCAAGAGGATCCCAAGTTCAAGGCCAGCCAGGACAACTTAGTGAGACTCGGTCTCAAAATTAAAAAAAGTAAAAGTCTGGGGATGCAGCTCAGTGGTAAAGCACCCCTGGGTTCAATCCCCAATGCAGCAAAAAAAAAAAAAAAAGCTTTCATTATATATTACCCACCAATTAAAATGAACCATTTTAAAGCCGGGCGTGGTGGCGCACGCTTGTAATCCCAGTACTTGGGAGGCTAAGACCGGAGGATGCAGGTTCATGGCCAGCCTCAGCTACTTAGTGAGGCCTTCCGCAACTCAGTGAGACCCGGTTTCAAAATAAAGAATTAAAAAAAATATATAGGGCTGGGGGTGTAGCTCGGAGGTAAAATGCCCCTGGGTTCAATCCCCAGTACCAAAAAAAAACCATTTTATATTCTCGTTTACTACTGCACAGCTCCCCCATTAATGAGTCTTGATTGATTGAAGGTATAAACAAGAAATAAAATGGTCCAAAATATGGAAGTCAGAAACAGCAGAGAAAGCTGTCATTTAACACAGGATTTGGAAACCAACGTAAAATAGAAGTCGGAAAACTTGCTACTGCACACCCAATCAGGCTGGAAAAGCCCAGCTGAGGCTAGGAAGTAACAGAACTGCCAAAACCAGCAATGAAAACTGGAGATGGGGTGGGAGGACCAAGGCCACATCACAGCAGTCCCCACTCACTGCAACTGGCCCATTCCATCAAAATCCTTCAAACCCGAACAAGCTCAGCCGCCAGTTTTCCTAAGATCGAGAGATCCAAGTCCCTAGGCACGTGGCTCACACTGGCGGCCTGGCATCAGTTCATTTTTCAGGCTGGAATCCCACCCCTCAAACCTATAATCGTAAGTTTCTTAAAGAGACCACTTCTTACTTGTGTTCTGAGACCCTGGCAGGAAATTTCATACAAGGTTAAAAAAAACCTGCAGATTAAACTGATAACAGATACTACACTTGATCCTAGCCAAAGGCTGAGAAGCTATATATGTGCAGGTGAAGAGAAACTAACATCCATACAAAATCTCACTGTTTAAGAACAGACTTAGCCAGGTATGGTGGTGCACACCTGTAATCCTAGTACTTGGGAGGCTGAGACAGGAGGATCACAGGTTCATGGCCGGCCTTAGCAACTTAGCAAGGCCCTCCACCGACTCAATGAGTCCCTGCTTCAAAATAAAAAATTAAAAAAGAGCTGGGGGGCCGGGCGTGGTGGCGCACGCTTGTAATCCCAGTACTTGGGAGGCAGAGACCGGAGGATCCGGGTTCGCAGCCAGCCTCAGCTACTTAGTGAGGCCCTCCGCAACTTAGTGAGATCCGGTTTCAAAATGAAGGATAAAAAATAGGGCCGGGGGTGTAGCGCGGAGGTAGAACGCCCCTGGGTTCAATCCCCGGTACTGAAAAAAAAAAAAAAAAAAAAAAAAAAAAAAAGAGCTGGGGGTGTAGCTCAGAGGCAGAATGCCTCTGGGTTCAATCCCCCCCACCCCAAAGAATAAGAGACTTAAACAAGGTTTCTCTACACACATTTTTCTTTCGGGAAGAAAAAAACATTTTCAGGATGTTCGATGACCTGACCACAAACTAAACCTGTTTAAAAGAGTACAGCATGTGAATTCCAGTCCTGGTACCTGCGCGGGGCTGGGGACAGCATCTGTCTGGTTGCCAAGGCCCAGCTGTCCCATCTTGTTCTCTCCAAAAGCAAACACAGAGCCCGTTTCTGGAAGTGAAGGAGAGAAAAACATCATAAAAGGGAAAGTAACACTGAATGTTTTAAAACAGATTTGGAATCAAAGGCATCAAAATAATAAAAACAGTTCCTTTGCCAGGCAGAACATGAGTGAGTGTGCAAAAGACAGTGGGGTGGGTAATTCAGACAAACCCCGCCTCACATCAGAAAGTGAGTGCGTACTTCAGGAAGGCACGGCGCCGCCCGGTCTTGGCTCCCGATGGCTTCCCTTGCTACTGCGAAGCCAGGGAGGCTCTCCCTGCCCTCAGTGCCCAGGGCGTCTTCCTGCTCTCAACCAGGAGTCACGGGGCAACTCCACCCTGTCCACAGGTGGACCTCAGAGCCTCTGCCGACATTACGAGGAACAGCCACTCCTTACCCGTCAATGCCAGGGTGTGGTTGCGCCCACAGGCTGCTGACACGATGGCTTCATGGCTGAGACCCTCGATGAGTCTGGGGGCTTCCACTCTCTTGGTGTCGCCATGGCCCAGCTGCCCCTTCTCATTTCGACCTGCGCATCACGGCGGTTAAGTGGGAGGAGAAAGGGCGGCGGGACAGAACCTCGGGGCAACCTCGAGCACACACTCCAAATGTGACCCCCACGTCCCCAAGGAGCCTCCCAAGCCCACAGCGGCAACTGGGGAGAGAAAGCTCCGGCTTCTGAGCGCCTCGGAGTGGGGTCCAGCGGCCAGGGTAAGAGTGGGTGCCACCCCTGGAGCCAAGTCCCCAGGCGGCAGCCAGCTGCAGGCGCCTGCTGCACCTTCTCGCACCTTCTCTGACCCTCAGACCCCTTCCTGCAGCAGCAGGGCCTACCCATGGGCACCCCTGAATCTCCGCTACCACAAGAAATGCAGGAAAGGCAGTGTGGCCTGGGTGCCACCCACACGAGGCGGCCAGACGCCGCCCAGAGCCCCTTCTCCCGACCCCTCCGTTCCTTCTCTTGGGGGTGGTGTTCCACAGTGACCATCCGACACCTGGCTCTGAGTGTAACTGGCTGAGTGCTCAGGAAACACCACCCTGGACTGTTTGGATTTATCTGCAGCCCCCAGACCACCCCGCGGGACCAAGTCATGTGAACCCTGGCGGCAAGGGCCAGGCAGCTCTGAGAACCCCCGCCGCAGGGCTTCCTCTGCCGCGGGAGCTGCTCTGGCAGTTGAGTCACAGGGGCAGACAGGCGCTCCTGCCCGAGTACCCAGCAGCACACAGGACTCAGGGAACGTCAGATTCAGCTCCAGGACAGACACCGGTGGGCCACAAGGAGAGCGGGTCTAACTCAAACACCCCAACGGGCCACCCTTGGTCTCTCCTGCTGAAGGAAGAACACATGCCTAACCAAACATTTGGGGAGGTCACAGAGACTTCAGAGGGCTGAAAAGTCAGCGATTGTTGCGGGGCGGGGGTTTGCACTCTTCCCCAACAACCTTCGCACATTCAGGTCACAAGAATGGTTGAGAGCAGAGCCAAACAGCTGAGCACCGCCGCCCTGGGGAGGCTTGTGGACTCAGTGAACGGCCTCCAACTCCAACAGCCCTTGACTACGCCAGGAGGACACCGACCAGGCCGTGAGCTTCAACTAAAGACAGGCAGCTTCAGGGCCAGCACCACCCTTGGGCAGGAGGCAGAGGCTAACTCCGGCTGGGAGCTGCCCAGGCTCACTGTGAAGGCACGGTGTGTGTGGTACCAGCACAGGTACAGCACACACCTGGGCTCAGTGGCTCTCCCGTGACCCTGCTGCTTATGGACACTGCCTGCACCCTCCCACTGTCAGAGAGACAGCAGTGAGTGGACTCAGCCCGCAGCACTACGCCTGCACACAGGGCCACCTGCTTTTGCTATGGGGAACCATTGCGTAGATGTACAGTGTTCCTGCTCACAGGGTCAGCACAGAGACGTTTTTAGAACCAAAGCGTAAGTGAAGCTCAGCAGAGATCAGAGAGAAGCTATTTTAAGTTCGGAACACTGAAATAAAAGTCTGTGCCTGGTGTCAGCACGGAACGGGGGGTGCTGGAGGGAGGGACACACCCCAGTGCCAATGAAGGAAAACAAAATCAGGGCAAATGTCGGCGTGTCATCA
Source organism: Glis glis (assembly GCA_004027185.1). Lineage (NCBI taxonomy): Eukaryota > Metazoa > Chordata > Mammalia > Rodentia > Gliridae > Glis > Glis glis. The sequence goes on from PVJS01021507.1 coordinate 6,294, forward strand.
AGAGCCTGCAAAGGATATATTTGGGCCAGACATACTTGTAAGCTTTTTTTCAACAGAATTTCAAAATTAGCAGAGTGCAGGAAAGATGACAGATGTTAATATATTTGGACTTTAGTACAGCAGCTCATGAAATCACAAAAAATGGTCCAAACAGACAAAAATAAAAATGCAGTCATATGGACTAAAGCTAGCAAAAGGGCCAGAAACAAAGGGTGGGGACAAACGCCAACACGCCCCGCTAGAAGCAGAGCCCAGGAGATATTAGAGCTTGGGGGTAAAATGAGACGTGGTCAATACCTGGAAAAGGAAAGAGGCAGCAACAGAAAAGCCAGTGGGAAGGGAGGCAGAGAGGCCAGGACAGGAGGCATCCCATGCACCCAGGGGAGGGAAATCATAAAAGAAACAACTGTCCTAAAACATCCGGAGACACAGACAGCGAGCTCCAGGCCCACAGACCAGTGTGAGCCAGAGCTGGATGAGCGAGACGCAGAGATGTAGTGCCTCGTGACAAGAGGTGGCAGCTACAAAAGCCAGTGGCATTTAAAGTGATGAGAACAGAGGCCTTATGTCATGCTGTACTGCAAAGCAAGACGGGGACCGTCTGCTGGAGGGACAGCAGCCTGATAGGCATTTGGTCTGAGGCACCTCAGTATCATAAAGATCAGAAAGTTCAGGAACAGGCTGCTTAGAGGAGGCTTCACAGAACTGGGGCCATGCGAAGACAAGAAACATCGGTGCGGGCACTGTCTGTAAGGCGCAGGTGAGGCCGCTGGGAGTGAGGAAAGGAGAAGCCGTGGCTGCAGAGAGGAGCAGGGCCTTAGGGAAGGCACAGCCCCTTCCAGGGAACAGGACAGAGCGCCGACAGGGCACCCAGTGCCGGCCTCGCGCAGTACTTACCCCAGCTCCACAGCTTCCCTTCCGTGGTGATGAGGAGGCTGTGGGCAGCACATGAACCCGAAACCACTGTCCGCACCCGGACCCCCGACAGGCACCCATACCTGTGGGGCCCCCACAGATTCTGACCGAGATTGCGGTAAGCAGCTGCAAAGAGAACGAGTGCAAATCAACCCGCAGCGCAGTGACAGGGAGGTGGACAACACTGCAAAGTCAGTGCCACCCAGGGCCCGGCTCCTCTGGCACAGGGCGGGTGGCCTGTGGGGTGTCGTGCTGGCCTGGAGCTAAGGGGGCCACAGGACACAATCTGCACCTCAAATCTCTGCACGACCTGGAGGCCAAAACCAAATCGGCCAGGAGCTGCTGCGGCCCTGGTGGCCCTGGTGACCTTTACACTGATGCCGCCAACCCCACACCACCCCCTCCGCCCCGATGCCCTACAAAGTTAGACCCACAGGCTACTCTCCTGAGCACGCCAGGGACAGGACCATGTTCTTGGCTCTCCTAAGAGGCAGGGCCAGGTGGCCTGGGCCTGCACCCACCTGGCAGAGTAAAGGTGACCAGGCACCGCCTACCTTCCCCAACAGCATGGCCCTCAGGCTCTCCCCACTTTCCACAGCTCCCCTGCCCTCCACTTCCACCTTGGGCCCCCCTGCAGCCAGTAGGCTCTTTCCCAGCCATGGCCCCGGGGGGTCCCCATTCTCCTGGGACCCACCTGCCCTCCTAGTATCTGCCTGTCCCTCCGTGGAAGGCCCTGTGGACACCCAGCTCCAGCTCCTGGCACCCAAATTTTACTGTTCCTGGGGCATCGCCTGTTGGCCAGCCCAGGACCCCTGGCCTCTGCCTGTGCATTCATTTACACCAGCGTGCCCTCCCCTGTCGCCTTCCTGTCCTCAGACTCTACGGGAAGCCAGCTCACGTCCAGTTTAGAAGCCCCTCTACCCTGAGGGTCTGCACCCAGCCCACTGCAGGGCAGGTCTGTGCTCTACTCCCTGAGCCTCCCGCTGCCTGGCACACAATGAGCACTCCACCACACCAGCCCAGGAGGCGACGCAACAGCTGCTCCCATCAAATTCCCTCTCCCCCTACTAAGGGACAGTGGCGTGGCCAACTGTTTTGCGTCACCTTTCTCTATTTGGGCTCTTGAGAGCACCCAGAACAGTGGTGACTATTTAGAAAAGCTAAGCACTGCAGGATCAAGTGTGTCAGACTCATCTATGCAGGAACTGATTAAAAGGCTAGCATTCTGTATGTAACTCACAGCTGGTGTCTAGCTATGCCACCAGCTTCCCCAGCAGGGGGCGCCACACGCCACCTCATTCAGTTACGGCCTGGTGGCCCTGCTGGTCATCAGGGCGCCAGAGGGCTGCAGATCAGGCCACAGCAGCCCCACACCTGGGACACCTCTACCACCAGGTGAGAAGAAATGCAACATTTCGAGGACAGAGCAAACCCCCAAGTGACAGCCTCCCGGGCCACACTAGACTTTAAAATAACCTAAGGTGGCACCTAAATCAGACAAGATGGCAGTGTACTAAAGGGAAAAAAAATAGGAGGAAAAGCAGAGAAAGAAAGGTCTGTCGCCAGAAAGGCAAACGAACGGTGCCATGTCTGGCAGGTGTCACCTTCAGGACCCAGAGCTGGAACACCCGCTTGTCCAGGGCCTAAGGGAAGAGTCAGGGAGGGCTCCGGGACAGGAATAGCGCTCTTCCCGCCACCTGTGGCTCAGGTAGGAAAACAAGCTCCCCTCAGCGCTTACTGGCAAAGGTTACAGGGAGCCTAAAGATATTTAGTATTTTTAAAAATAATGTTTTAGCCGGACATGGTGGCACAACCTGTTATCCTAGTACTTGGAAGGCTGAGACAGGATCACGGATTCATGGACAGCCTCACTCAGCTACTTAGACCCGTGGCAACTTAGTGAGACCCTGTTTCAAAGTAAAAAATATAGGGCTGGGGGTGTAGCTCAGAGGTAGAATGCCCCTAGGTTCAATCCCCAGTACCACAAAATATAATAATGGTAATAATAATAATAATTTTTTAAAATTACATAAACCTGCCTTTGAAGGGAGAAAACTCAGGGAAGTGAAGGCAGAAGTGGAGGAAACAGGAAGACATTCTTGAGACGAGCCCAATTAAGGCAGAATTCACCCAGGAAGAGTGTCTGCCCCAGCCCCACAGGTGGTTTCAGTGACCTGAGGCTGCACCTGCCGTCGTTCCACGCTAAGTCTGCAAAGCAAGGAGCACACCGGGCTCAGGAGCTCCGCCCGGCCTGCCGTGTGCCTCCTTCTGGATCTTACTCGGCCCCTCTGCCTGCGTGTCTCTAACTGCAGGTGGGCCATTGAGCTGAAGAGCAGGGCTGGCAGAGGTGCCACTGTACCCGGACTACACTGTCACAGACGGGGAGGTGTTTCCTGGGACCCAGGCTGCCGCACCTCATGAAAGCCAGGTATGTTCCCCAAGACGGAGCTGCTACCTGTTGGATTATTTCTAACTCAGAGGGAAGGCAGGAGGGCCGCTGAGACTCCTGCTACAGTCGTGGGACAAGACAGTCTCCAACGCCAAAGCTTTTAGGCAGGAGGGTGTGCCGGTGTGCCAATGTTTGCTTATGGGCACAGCATGTTGGAAAGCGCTGTGGGCATCTTTCCAAATGAAATCAAGAGCCATAAAATGTGGCATCGTGCCAGCCTTCTCTTGGATGAGCCCATTCCCCTGAGGAAAAACCAATTTTCTTCTTCTTTTTTTTTTTTTTCTTGTGGTCCTGGGGATTGAACCCAGGGGCATTCTACCTTGGAGCTATACCCCAGCCCATTTTATTTTTACTTTATTTTTGTGTGTGTGGTACTGGGGATTGAACTCAGGGGCATTCTGCTCTGAGATACACCCCCAGCCCTTTTTATGTTTTGTTTTGAAACAAAGCCTTACTAGGTTGCTGAGAGTCTCACTACTTGCTGAGGCTGGCCTTGAACCTGCGATCTTCCTGTCTCAGCCTCCCAAGTACTGGGATTACAAGTGTGTGCCATCATGCCCAGCCAAGACACCAATTTTCTAAAGGCAACTGAGGGCAAAATGTTATTTCTTGGGATTTCTCCCCCGACCCCATCACTGGTTTTCTGTCAACCCAGTTCCTGCAATAAGCCAGAAGCTTGAAAAGCAACGTGGCCAACTCTGAAGTGTCTGACATCTTGACACCTGACATTCGACAAACATCTGGGACACTGTGGCACCATCTCACAGGACCAGCCTTGTGTGTATGTGTGTGTGTGTGTGTGTGTGTGTGTGTGTGTGTGTGTGTGTGTGTGTGGTACTGGGGATAGAACCCATGGGCATTCTACCTCTAAGCTACACCCCCCAGCCCTATTTTTATTTCTTAATTTTGAAACAGGGTCAAACTAAGTTGATGAAAGTCTCACTACTTGCTGAGGCTGTCCTCAATCCTGTGATCCTCCTGTCTCAGCCTCCAAAGTACTAGGATTCACCCGGCAGGATCAGCCTTTTCACTGTGATGAAAGTGACAAGGATAAGAAAGGTGTCAGATGCCAGGCGTGGTGGCGCACACCTGTAATCCCAGTACTTGGGAGGCTGAGACAGGAGGACTGCAGGTTTGAGGACAGCCTCGGCAACTTGGTGAGACCCTGTTTCAAAATAATAAAATAGGGCTGGGGGTGTAGTTCAGAAGTAGAATGCTCCTGGGCTCAATCCTCAGTAACACACACACACACAAAGTATTGCTTATTTGTATTTTCCTGTATAATCTTAATGGAATTGGTTTTTGTGAGCTTTTTTTTGGTACTGGGAATTGAACCCAGGAACAGTCTACCACTGAGCTATTCCCCCAGCACTGTTTTGTTTTTTGTTTTGAAACAGGGTCTCACTAAGTTGCTGTGGCTGCGATCCTCCTGTCTCAGCCTCCCAAGTACTGAGATTACAAGCATGCGCCACCATGCCTGGCTGGAATTGGTTTTTTAAAGGCAGAACTGTGAAGTGAGACTCGCACAGGACTCAAATTCAAATCCAGTTTCGTCCCTACAGTGGCTGTGTGGCCTAGGGCGAGCCACTTACCCTCTATAAACATAGAGAACACCTACCTGGCGGGTGGTCATGAGAACTGCACTGGACACCCAGTGCATGAAACGCTCGGCGTTCAGAAACTGTGTCATACCTTGTTGTTTAGGCACTTCTTTCCGACCAATCAAGTCCCAGTTGGTTGCCCCAAATATCAAAAGCTGCCCTTTGCACTTAGACCCTTCAAGTTTCTACAGAGACAGAGAAAGGGAAAAGAGTTAGCTTGTTAAGGCTGCCTCTAGCTTTGAGTCTGTTCTAGAAGAGCAGGAAACAAAAGAAAATAATTCTTTGTTAGCGCTTTCACCCAGGGACTCCCGCTTACAGGTTCCATCCAGTCATCCCCATCTGCACATTCCAAGGTGGGTGACCCCAAATCCACCCACAGTAGCTCACTTGTTGTGCCTGGGCTCATTTTTATATAGCCTTTGCAAAAACACTTAAAAAGTAAGCCAAGTTGCATTCCTCCCCGCTCCACAAACCGACAGAGGTATCTGCAAAGCCTACTGGTCAGACGGGGAATCACAACTGGCTCTTCCAGGGCCAAGTCTACACCTCACAGCAGGAACTGTGTTCCCCTGGGAGCCTTCACACCCGGAGCCACTCCTGCATGGCCACACTAGCATCCCTCTGTGGCCAGGAGCCTTTCCATGGGGAGTTGGGAGGGACGCTAGACAGGTGCTCAACCTCTCCAGGGGGACAAGGAAGTCTCCAGAGGACGCAGCCTCAGTGGGGTCTCGGCAGGGTCTGGGCTCATTCACTGCTGCCTACCAGCCAGGGGACCCCCAGTGAGTGAAGAGGGGACCTCTCAGGGCCACTCATGAAGAGATGGGCTGTTGCTCCCACATAGTGTGCTCCAATTCTCATCCTCCTAAGCACCAAGTTGCCAGGCCACCGACCCTCCCACTGACACGAATCTGTGACATTTTAAAAGGCCACTGGGGTTTAGTGGTAGGGTGCTTGCCCAGCATGTGGGAGGCCCTGGGTTGGATCCCCAGCACCTCAAAAACATTAAAAGGCCATTGACAACTCTGGGTAGCACCCATATTCTCAGCACTTTGCCCTCTTAAATTTCCAAATATATTCTTTAAGTGGATGTGTGAGTTGGGTATGGTGGCACATGCCTGTGATCCCTGTACTTGGGAGGCGGACACAGGAGGATCACAGGTTCAAGACCAGCCTCGGCAACTTGGTGAGACTCACAAAAACCTAGCAAGACCCTGTTTAAAAATAAAAAATTAAGCCGGGCGTGGTGGCGCATGCTTGTAATCCCAGTACTTTGGGAGGCGGTGACCGGAGGATCCGGGTCCTCGGCCAGCCTCAGCTCTCTCGCTGTCTCTCCCTGTCTCTCTCTCTCTCTCTCTCTCTCCTTAGTGAGGCCCTCCGCAACTTCGTGAGACCCGGTTTCAAAATAAAGTATAAAAAATAGGACCGGGGGTGTAGCGCAAAGGTAGAACACCCCTGCGTTCAATCCCCGGTACCGCAAATAAAATAAAATAAAATAATAAAAAAATAAAAAATTAGTTAGCCGGGCGTGGTGGCACACGCTTGTAATCCCAGTACTTGGGAGGCTGAGACAGGAGGATTAGTTTTTCAGCCAGCCTCACCAACTTGTGAGGCCTTCCACAACCTAGTGAGACTTGTTTCAAAATAAAGAATAAAATAGGGCTGGGGGCATAGCTTGGAGGTAGAACGCCCCTGGGTTCAATCCCCAGTACCACAAAAATAAATAAATAAAATAAAAAGGGCTGGGGGTGTAGCCTGAAGGTAGAATTCCCCTAGGTTCAATCCCCAGCACCACAATCAATCAATCAATAAGTGGACTGTGGCTCAGTGGTAGAGTACTTGCCTAGCATGTGCCAAGCCCTGGGTCCATCCCCAATACCGCAAAATAAATAAAATGGATTATAGTCCGACTCAACTCTGCAGACCCACTGGATCCACTCCCACGAGGCGAGCACGGCCATGCCCCTTGCTTGCACTCTGCAGATCCCCACCGCGACACACCGCGAAGATGGCAATACGCTCCACACATTTTCAAGATAACACATCTCCTAGCCCAGCATGGTGGTGCACACTTGTAATCCCAGTACTTGGGAGGCTGAGACAGGAGAATCGCAGGTTCAAGGCCAGTCTGAGTAATATAGCAAGCCTCTCAGCAACTAGTGAGACCCTGTTTCAAATAAAAAAAAAAGGGCTGGGGGGTATAGCTGGAAGATAGAATCCCCCTGGGTTCAAACCCAATACCACACACACAAATAAAGATTACAATCTCTACCATGAATGGGTCCTATTTCTTCGGTAATGTCACAGGTGTCCCCCATCCCCCAGCATGGACCCCATCATGCCTGGCCACATCCTGTGGCAGAAGGAAGGTGGCGGATCTACAGGATGTAGCCCGCACAAAAGTGACAACATGCCTTGGTCCTTGGTCTGGTTTTAATTATTCAGATCTGTCTCAGATCTGTGGGCAGAGGTAGTCCCCCCATCCCCCCAGGCTCAGATTACTTGAATGGAAGCCTAGTTTCCCCTCTTATCTCCCCTCCTTTGTTTAAAGGCAGGTGTGGCTGGAACATTCTACAGGCCTGGGTAGGTCAAGGTCCCATGGAAGGAGAGACCCTGGGTTCTCTGCCCAAGGCACTGACTTACACTCTATTATGTTTCAAGTCAGGGCAGAGGGGGCAGCAGACACACAGAAGGGGCTGAGGCACTGGCGGACCAAGTGGGGAGAGGGCACCAGAATGACCACCACTCCAGGCCAGGCAGCACCCTGCTCTGGCACCCTCCGGGAAGGCAGGGGTTCAAGGGCACCCTCGCTCTGTGCTCACCCCCGAGATCAAGCTTCCACTCACTCACACGCAGTCACCTCTAGTGCTGTGGCCACTGCAGGACCTCAGCTCCTCAGGTCAGAGGGCTCAGGCTGCGTGCAGACAAGCAGAACCTCCCTGTGTGGGACGGGGTTTCCCGAGACCTGGACATCTGGTCAAGGGGCTTGTGATGCCCTGCGAGCCACCTAAGCACATTCACAAACACCTAACTTTCCTTTTCTTTTTTTTGCGGTACCAGGGATTGAACCCAGGGGCATTCTACCTCCAAGCTACACTCCCAACCCTATTTTTTATTCTTTATTTTGAAACAGGGTCTCACTAAGTTGCAGAGGCTGGCCTCGAACCAGGATCCTCTGGTCTCTGCCTCCCAAGTACTGGGATTACAAGCATGCGCCACCACGCCCGGCCTAACTTTTCTGATAATAGTGTTTGTGGGAAACCCTGAGAAACCAAGTCCATGCCAGGGGCAGCGGTTGGCTTCCTAGGAAGGGCAATGACTTTTCAGGTGCTTATGTCAAGGGCCCTCTGTCCTCACACACTAGGAGGTGACTACGTCTCACTGCTATTATCTACACAGTCATTCGCTACAGGCCACTCACTTCTATCTCCCTATAACTTAACTCTTCCCTCTATCTTATCTGACATAAAAAATTATATGAGAAATGTCTGTCAGCCGGGCAGTGGTACATGCCTGTAATTCCACTACTTGGGAGGCTGAGACAGGAGGATTGCAACTTAAGGTCGGCCTCAGCAACTTAGTGAAACCCTGCTTCAAAAAAAAAGTAGGCGCACGCTTGTAATCCCAGTACTTTGGGAGGTGGAGACCAGAGGATCCGGGTTCTCGGCCAGCCTCAGCTCTCTCTCTCTCTACTAAGTGAGGCCCTCCGCAACTTCGTAAGACCCCGGTTTCAAAAAAATAAAGTATAAAAAATAAGGCCGGGGGCGTAGCGCGGAGGTAGAACACCCCTGGGTTCAATCCCAGGTACCGCAAAAAAAAAAAAAAAAAGTAGGGGAAAAGAATGGAGTGTAGCTCAGAGGTAGAACGCCCCTGGGTTCAATCCCCAGCACCACACACATACACACAAAGGAAATGTTACTCAAAATACCCCTTAAAGTTGGGCGTGGTGGCACATGCCTATAATCCCAGTTTTGGGGAGGCTGACACAAGAAGATCACAGGTTCAAGGCCAGCCTCTGCAAAAACTCTTAGCAGCCTAGTGAGACACTGTTTCAAAAACAAAAAATAAAGCCAGGCGTGGTGGCCCATGCTTGTAATCCCAGTACTTGGGAGGCAGAGACCGGAGGATCCTGGTTCGAGGCCAGCCTCAGCTACTTCGTGAGGCCCTCCGCAACTTATTGAGACGCTGTTTCAAAATAAAGGAAAAAAATAGGACTAGGGGTGTAGCTCAGAGGTAGAATGCCCCTGGGTTCAATCCCCAGTACTGCAAAATAAATAAATAAATAAATAGGATTAGGGACATAGCTTAGAGGTAGAATGCCCCTGGGTTCAATCCCAGTAACACACACACACACACACACCCCACACACAGCCAGCATCTCTCTTGGCCGTAGGCCTGAAATAGCCTATCTCATGTGGACGAGAACCTCGATGCCTGCTGGCCCTATCCAGAGGGATTGCAGTGAAGTTGGATGAAGGTCAAGTCAGTAGGGCTGGGGGTGTGGCTCAGTGGCAGACACATGACGAGAATGTGTGCTGGAAGAGAATAAGTGTCAGAGGGCATAGGACCCTCCAAGGCTTAACGCAGGTCCAGGGATGCGCCAGGAGATGGCTCTCTGGATGAACCCCATGTCTGCAACACTGCTTATGTCTAAAGGCCTGAAAAACAGGACCTCATAGGATCAATGAACTTCCCAACAACTGGTCACCAACATGTCCTGGGCCTAGGTGAACGGTCATGGCAGAAAAACACACTGAGCTTCTTCAACAAAATGGGATTTCTGGTCCAAAGCAATTTCTGAATTATTGTCCAAGTGCAAGAGGCACATTCGCAAGGCTGAGAATCCACCATTTAGCACACATGCATCCATTCGGGAGGCTGCTGCTCTCAGAGGGGGAGGCCATTGAGAAATGCCAGCAAGGACAAATTCCCTAACAGGCCATCAACTCGAACACTTCTGCTCAGCTTTCAGCCATATTTACTTGGTCCTTTCAGATCGGACAGGTTTGTCTCAGGGTCCATGAAAGCTTGGCAATCCCAGACTGGAAAAACTACCAGGACCCGGACACTTGCGCCACTCACCTATTTCTGGGGCCTGAGCCAAGGCTGCTTGCTTGACTTGCTCTACAAAAGCTATGCAGTTCACAGCAAGCAGGGTTGACCATCAACCCTCAGAGAACAAAATGCTCAGCTGGGCGTAGTGGTGCACACTTGTAATCCCAGAACTTGGGAGGCTGAGACAGGAGGATCTGGGTTCACGGCCAGCCTCAGCTACTTAGTGAGGCCCTCCACAACTTAGTGAAACCCTGTTTCAAAATAAAGAATAAAAAATAGGGCTGGGGGTGTAGCTCAGAAGTAGAATGCCTCTGGGTTCAATCCCCAGTACTGCAAAAAAAAAAAAAAAGACAAAATACTCATCCTCATTCCAAGATTGAAACTGTAACAATGTTTTGTAAAAGTACCCATCTTTCACGCCAGGCAAGGTTGCCCCTCAACAATCTGGGTGTGAGGCTCATCTTTTCTGCACCCAAGCCCTGGAGATGAAGGCCAAGGCAGAGGGTGCAGACAAGTCTCACAACCTCGGAAAGCAGAATAGTGGACAGCTCCCGTTAAGGCAAGCTAAGGTCTACTGGTGACCATGGCAGCAGAAGGTCCCCGGGACTGCCTAACAGAGGGAGACCAGGGATACTGGGTACGAGGACAAGGAGCAGAGTGCAGGCGTAGGCCTGTGGGTGGGGAGCCAGGCTGCACAGGCCAAGCCCTGACCCTGGACCAGTCTCTACAGATGCTAATGAAAAGGTAAACTTGGAGTATGCATTTCCATGAGACAAAAAGCATCATTTGTTGAATTCAGTCTCCTGTATTCTCTGAGCGCAGGACAGTGTGCTGGACCAGGCCAAAGCAATCTGTTCGACAGTCACCCCGTTCTTAGTTTTGCCCTAACACACCATGATTGGGAGGCAGATGTCTGGATTAGATTTGCCAACAAAGCAGTTCCAGTGTTCCTGTTTCTCAATAATCACATTGTTCCGAAACCAGCAAGACCCTACCTAGGCAAGACCTTTTTTCTGTCGTAGTGGGGATTGAACTCTGGGACATTCTACTTCCAAGACACACCCCCAGCCATTTTTTTTTTTTTGCACTACCGGGGATTGAACCCAGGGGCGTTTTACCTCCGAGCTACACCCCCGGCCCTATTTTTATACTTTATTTTGAAACCGGGTCTCACAAAGTTGCAGAGGGCCTCACTAAGTAGCTGAGGCTGGCCGCGAACCTGGATCCTCCGGTCTCCGCCTCCCAAGTACTGGGATTACAAGAAAAGTGCGCCACCACACCCGGCCATTTTTATTTTTTTATTGAAGCAGGGTCTCGCCAGGTTATTGAGAGTCTCGCTACACCGCTGAAGCTGTACTTGAACCTGCAATCTTCCTGTCTCAGCCTCTCGAGTACTGGGATTACAAGTGTCTGCCACCACACCTGGCTAAGCAAGCGCTTTTGACATGGGTTCTTCTCCACAATCCAGTACTGACCCTTCTACTGGGAGGGCACTTATAAAGCACTCTGACACGCACAATTTGCGAGGCTGACATGGGTCAAATCCTTTGGACATCTACTGTCCTTCCTTATCTCGGGCAAGGCCCTCATCCTGCAGGTCCTCATCTCTAAGATGGACGTAGAAAGTGCACTATTACTGCCCGCTGAGAGCTCCTTCACCCTCACCTGCCCTCTAGAGTATGCACCTGTGGGGAGAACACGTCGGCTCGTGTCAGGCTCCCAAGTTCCTACTTTATCCTCAGGTCATCTGAGAATAAGGAGAACGCTTTGACGCTCTCCCTAGAAGGAAATCCCACGCCTAACTTGCCAGAACTTCTGGCGGGGATGCTGCGGACACTGGGCTCGGCTCCGCGGCCCTGCAGGGACCTAACTGGACTCGGCCACCACTGACTGGCACAGGAGCAAACGAAGCCCACTCACCCCGTGGGAGGTGCTTCTTCCCCGCGGGGCCACGACGCAGCCCGGGCCAGCACCCCGCCGCCCCGGCCCACCACCGGCAAACAAAGCCCCAGCCCCTCTCCGCCGGGCCGGGGGCTGCGTGCGGGGGAGGCCTCCGCGCATGCGCCCCGCCCCCGCCCCCCCGGCGCGCGGACGGCGCAGGGCCGCAGAGCGCATGCGCGGAGGCCGGGAGGCCCCGCCCCGCCGGGGCGCCGGAGCCGAGGCGGCGGGAACCTCAAAGCCCGGGCGCGAACTGCCGCTCCCCGCAGGGCGCCCGCCGCCCTCGCCGCCGCGCCCGGGCCCACGGGCGAGCACGAGGGGAAACCGCGGCCGGGCGGAGGCACGCAGGGCTGCCCGCCGCCGCCCCCGGCCCGGGCCCAGCTGCCCGAGTCCCGCTGCGGCGGGGGAGGGGCGCGGAGGCCCGCGCGGCGCCGGGGGCGGGGCGTGACCCCCGTGCGGGCGGCGAGCGCGAGCGCGCGCCTCTCCCCGCGGCCCGGGCGCGCGCCCCAACGGCCGGCGGCCCGCGCGTCCGTGGGGTCGGTAGGCCGCGGCCCGCCCGCCGGCCCTTTTGTTGCGCGGAGGCGGCGGCGATGATTCAGCCCGCGGCCCGCCCGCCCGCCCGCGCCCGCCCCGCGCGCCCACTCACGACGCGCTCCTTGGTGTGCTCGGGCTCGGTGATGACCACGGCCGCGCCGCCCGCCTTGCCCGGTGCCGGCCGCGCCGCGCGCTTGCCGCCGCCGGGGGCCCCGTCGAGCTCCAGGCCGTCCTCGTCGCCGCTGCTGCCGCCGCCGCTGCTGCTGCTGCAGCGCTCCGGCCGCTCGCGCTTCCTGCCCGCCGGGCCGCCGCGCTTCCTGGGCGCCGCGCGGGTCGTGCCGTTGCCGGAGCTCGGCTCCTCCCAGGCCGCCGCCGCCTTCTTCCTGGGCATGGTCGCGGCTGGAGGGAGACACGGGGCCGCGGCGCACAATGGACGGGTTATAAACTGCGCGGGGGGAGGGGAGGAGACGAGCCACCCGGCCTCCACTTCCTCCCCTGCCCTCCCCAAAGTGGCGGCCGCGGGGTGGGCGGAGGGGCGCGCCGGCGGAGGAGGAAATCGCGCCCCTCCCGGCCCGGCCCGGCCCGGCCCGGCCGGCGGCTCCGGGGAACCCCGCACGCGGGCGCTGGGGAACCCGCGACCCCGGCCCATCCCCAGTCCGGCTGGCCCCGCAAGCATCGCCATGGCACCCCGGACCCGGAAAAGTACAGGGGAGGGAACAGGGTCCCCCATCCTCTGGGTTTTCATTGCGCAAGGGCTCGGGACACTTTGAAGATGCCACCGGCCCCCCGGGCGGCGAAGGGGCCCGGGCCGCCCCACCTGCTGCTTTTGTCCCCGCGCCCCCGGCCCCAAGCACACTGCAGGGAAAGCGGTCCCCATCCCGCCGGCCCGACACCCCGATTCCGTCCCAGCCCGGGCGCCCCGACCCCCGGCTAACCGAGCGCCTCGGGGCGGGCTGCCGCGCGAGGGGGGAGCCCGGAGGAAGCCGGCCCCCAGCCCCAAACACCTGCTCGCGGACACGGAAAATAAAACTTTAACGGGGCCAACTCCGCGGCCGCGGCCGCCGGCCTCCCCGGCCCGCTCGCACCGGCCCGGCGTCCTGCGCGCTCGCCGCTCGGCTTTCGCTTTTTTTTTTTTTTTTATTGATTTTGAACAATGGGATCTCTGTCTGTCTCCGATTAAACCACGTGGATCCGCCTTCCTTCCCCTTCTTATTCATTCAATCCCCCCCCCCCCCCCCCAGGTTTTTTTTTTTTTTACCTTTCCTCTCTCTCGCTCTCAAAAAAAAAAAAAAACCAAAAGAAAAAAAAAAGAAAAACTTTCCCAGACCCCGCAAACTGATGACTGTGGATTTGCAACCCCTACCTGGTTGGAGTGATGAAAAGCGCAGAGAAGAGGGAAGAGCAACTCAAAGACGGATCCGGAGGCTTCTTTTTTTTCCGGCCCAGACGAGGGCTCCAGCCCACTCACCAGATACACTTAAAATGTAAATACGAGCTTCCAGAACAAATGCTACAACACAAAACAGAAACACATGTGCGGCCGGGCGGCAAGCGAGCGCGCGGCGGGCGGCGGCGCGGGCCCCGGGGAGCGCGCGCCCCCTGCCGGCCGGCGGACCCGCCCCGCCGCCCACCGCGCCCCGCCACGCCGCGCCGCAGGCCTGGCCTCGGGCCCCCGCCGCCGCCGCCGCCAGCGCGCCCGGCCCCCGTGCGGCCCGGCCCGGCCCGGCCCGGCCCGGCCCGGCCCGCGCCGCCCCGACGTCTGCGGGGCTCCGGCGGGGTGGCATTGTTTCCCCGGGCCCGTCTAGACGGGTCACCTGAGGACACTCGCTGCAAAATAGTTACTTTGCTCACGCAGCAGCCAACAAGGGACGTGCCCTAATTGAGTGATTGGAATGAAAGATGAATACGATTTGAATAACTTTCTCCTATGCCGAAGAAGGCTGGATTTTTCTTGCGTAAAAGCCAATATGTAGCCAGGAGCTGTTACGCGATCAAATTACGTAAAGGTGTGATAGATTAGTGAATGAATTAGTAATTAATTGGGGGCCCACAGATGCACCTGAAATTCGTCTTGATGGAAATTTTACGTGTCTGATGTATTTACTGGGCCCCTGGTACGTGAGTGACTCACAGTGGGAGATGCTGGGGACAAAATTTCAAGTGAAGCAAGTAATTTCAAGTATGAGGAGACTTAGGAAATGATAGCCCAGTAGGAACGTTATGGGGAAGGACCGCATGGTCCAGGGTCGGGGAAGACTTTTCTGTGGAATGTTAAGCTGAGCAACGTGAAGGAAGAGCAAGCCTCACCCGTGCAGGGTAAGAAGAGTATTCTCAGACAGCTGGGAGAAGGGCGCGCAGGGTCCAAGGATCCAGAAATGTCCTATGGGGCTTAGGCGAGAAGATTAAAGCGGCCAAGGCTGAAAAACGGGGGCTAACCCACCCAGAGCCTAATATGCCACACTGAGTATTGATTATTGTTGGAAGATATTGTTGGTTCCTGATGGAAGTGGGGGGAGATAAAGACTTCCTGTCTTCCCAGTGGTCTCCCCCTTCCCACATTATGATCTCTTAATGTCACTTTCCCTCCTGCCAAAGGGCTCACCTGCTTCCTTCTTGGGCATACCGCACAAGGAAGTTATTTCTTGCTTTTTCTTTTGTGTGTGTGTGTGTGTGTTTACGGGGTGGGGGGGAGCAGGGGATACTGGGGATTGAACCCAGGGCATTCTACGTATGAACTACACCCCCAGTTCTTTTTATTTTTTGTTTTGAAACAGGGTCTCAGGCTGCTGAGAGTCTCACTACTTGCTAAGGCTGTCCTCGAACCTGCCATCTTCCTGTCTCAGCCTCCCAAGTACTCAGATTACAGCCTTGTGCCACCACACCCAGATTGAAAGTTCTTTCACTTTTTTTTTCATTTTACAGTACTGGGGATTGAACTCAGGGGCATTCTACCTCTACCTCTGAGCCATACCCCCAGCCCTATTTTTTATTCTTTATTTTGAAACAGGGTCTCACTAAATTGCAGAGGGCCTCACTAAGGAGCTGAGGCTGGCCACGAACCAGAGATCTGTCTCAGCCTCGCAAGTATTGGTATTACAAGTGTGCGCCACCATGCTGGGCTGGAAGTTCTTTCTTTAGGCAACTTCCTGCAGATGGCTAGAGTTCGAAGATTTTTGCAATTCCTTCATTAATCCTTATAGCAGGAAGAGGGATGGGGGAGGGGGCAGCAAAGGTCTAAAGGAAAACAGAATCCAAGAGACCCAAATCTAAAGTATTTAGCTAGCTGGGCGTGGAGGCGCATGCTTGTAATCCCAGTACTTGGGAGGCTGAGACCGGAGGATCCAGGTTCGCGGCCAGCCTCAGCTACTTAGTGAGGCCTCCACAACTTAGTGAGACTCTGTTTCAAAAATAAAGAATAGCCGGGCGTGGTGGCGCACGCTTGTAATCCCAGTACTTGGGAGGCGGGGACCAGAGAATCCGGGTTCGCGGCCAGCCTCAGCTACTT
>PVJS01021508.1:0-31422 GCA_004027185.1 Glis glis
AGAGAGAGAGAGAGAGAGAGAGAGAGAGAGAGAGAGAGAGAGAGACAGGGAGGGAGGGAGGGAGAGAGAGAGAGAGAGAGAGAGGGAGCTGAGGCTGGCCGCGAACCCGGATCCTCTGGTCTCCGCCTCCCAAAGTACTGGGATTACAAGCGTGCGCCACCACGCCCGGCCCCCTTGTAAAGGGATTTAATGTTTCCGGGCAGAAAACATAAAAGCAAATTTAATGTACTAAAGGACACATGTAAGAAAGACAAAGGTTAGGGGAGAATACAAAAGATTAGAAGGAGGGAATTCTACAAGATGCAGACATAAATAAATTAGAAAGCATTTCTTTAATTTGGTTCTTAGTCTCATAAACTAAACCATTCTTTGTTAAAGAAAACTATAGCCCTATCGCCCTCTACTGGAACCAGGCTGGAAAATACAGGGAGTTTGAACTTGAAATCTGTCACTCCTTGAATAGTTGCCATTATCCAAGTTTTAAAATGTAAACCTCAGGTGTTTGGAAAGTTAAAAGGAACACGGCTCCCTTTGTGCACCTGGGCTGACAAGTTAACGCTGAATAACGCAGTATTGAAAAGTGGACAGTCCTTCTCAACATTCACCTCTGCTCTGCAGCTTGATTGCCCAGCCCACTAACACCATTGCAGTCTTTGCTCAAAGTCCTAGTGAGCAGCCCTTGCACTTTTTTTTTGGCGATACTGGGGATTGAACCCAGGGGCATTCTACCTCCGAGCTACACCCTCAGCCCTATTTCTTATTCTTTATTTTGAAACAGGGTCTCACTAAGTTGCGGAGGGCCTAAGTAATTGAGGCTGGCCGTGAACCTGGATCCTCCAATCTCAGCCTCCCAAGTACTGGGATTACAAGCGTGCACCACCATGCCTGGCTTTTTTTTTTTTTTTTTTTTTTTTTTTGGTACTGAGTACTGAACCCAGGGGCATTCTACCTCCTGAGGTACACTTCCAGTGCTTTTTATTTTGAAACAGGGTCTTGCTAAGTTGCTGAGGCTGGCCTTGAACCTGTGATCTTCCTGTTTCAGCCTCCCAAATACTGGGATTACAGATGTGCACCACTGTGCTGGCCAAGTCCCTAGCATTTCTGCCCCACTTCTATTCCATAGATATCAGTTTAGAACTTTCCCCTTGTCTAACATTACCATCCAATCCACTCAACTCCATCTCAAAATAGTAGCAACTGTACTCTTGGGAGCAATAGTAGAGCTGGACACAGTGAATGTTGTGATCTCAAGTGGTTGAGTGCCAATGGCCCAAACCTTCGGTTTAACTGTCACCCTATCAATATCACAAAGCATGGTGTCCAAATGTTTTGATTACACACCCAAATCAGAAAAAATGCACCAATAAATGTATTATTTATTTATAAATTATATAAGTGTACAATTGTACAGTATATTATGTACATTATAAAACACACAAAAATAGAAATTTAAAAGGATGAGATTAATTACAAATAATCGTTTTAACATTTTCTCAATGGATTGATCATTTGCATACCCCAGGATGTACACACACCCACCTGAAACCACAGCCCTAAAGCATGCCAATGACTGCTGTTATTTGGGTTTTTAGCTCAGTTACAGGAAAATGTACAAGATCACATCTTTTTCATTTGTTATTTTTAAGTTTTGCAAAATAGCCCTAGCGTCAAGTTTGAATGTGTGCAGATGCTTGGTGCTAACTTCTTGAGACATAGTTGGCCTAATCACTACACAGCTGGTAAAATGTCATTTTACAGTTCACTGATAGTTGTTTCACTTTAAGGCAGACTAAAGAGGGTATTTCATGGAGTTGTCAGGATGGGAAGGAAAATGCTTTTAAAAAGCATCTAAAAACAAAGGATAATGTTTGCTTATCTGAAAGGGGGAAAAAAGTCAACAAACTAAACAGCTAGTCCCTAAAAAATAATTCCTCTGCCTACAGTGGAAAGACCAAACAAACAAAAAACAAAAGGCATTCCAAACAAAAGCTACCAGCCAAGGCAAATGGATTAAAGTAGATTGCCACATGTATCTGTCTGATAGAATACCAGTGAGCTAACATGAATTTTGTTTTTAATAGCCCCAGTATCCAATCAGAATGGGGCACACAGAAACTCAGTAAGCATGTTATGAATACACAATCCCTTGAGAAATATGTAAGGTACTGTATTACATTTGAAATATGAACTGCTACTAAAAAGCACTTCAGTATATGGTTTGGATTGGCTAAAGCAAATAACTGAAAAACATGGCCAAGAATCAAGTGCTCAGAGCGCATCATCACATCCTGACAGCCTGCTCCCTGGTCCCACGTGGGGTGCGACATCCCAGCTCCTCTGCTTCACGCCACACAGAGAACAGTACAGCTGACAGCATGTCCTCCTCCACCCCGCAGCACAAGCTGGGAGCAGCAGAGCGGAGCACAAGGTACTGCTCTATACAGAGAACCTCGTTCAATGTGCTCAATTTAAAAATTCACTACATTTTTTAAAAAATTTAAAGAGGGCATCAATCTCTGACTTTTAGACTGAGATTTCCCCATGGAAAACACAGTGGGGCCTCAATCACGTTGTATACTGCCAACATTCGCAACTGCTACACTTCCAACTGTGTTAACAGAGGTCTCCTTGTGGAAGGCTGTATTTTGATAGGTACTTTATCAATTTAAAGATTAAAGTATTATACAACTTAAATTATTTCATAAATAACCTATTTCATTCTGTATACACAATGTTTTCATCTGTAGGCTCATCGATTGTTGATGTTTTTTATGGAAAGAAAAATGAAACTTTACTCAGTAAGTTTCTAGTAGAGTAGATGCAAGCCAGGATAAGCCATTATTCTCATTCTAGAGAAAGACAGATGAGATGTGGGCTTGGTCCTTAGTGGAGAGATGAGAGCAAAGTTCTTTTTCACTACTGCAATCTGGAAAGAGGTCACTTAAAGTACTCATTGGAGAAATTAATCTTATTTGGTTGGGATGTTCACACACATCACACAGGGCGAAGGAAAACAGACTGGCAGAACTTTCTAATGTCGAGGTGATGCTGTTTTTGTAAGCACTGTGGTGAGTTACTAGGTTGTGAAATCCTCCTTTCCAGTCTTAAAACTAGAGAGGTCAGTTGTTTCAATGAACTTTGTAAAGCTTCTTTAAGGCAAAATAGCTACTTGAAAAGAAGTACTTTTTTTGAAAAGTGTTTCAAGAAAACTAGGAAATGTGAATACTATACATGATCTTGTTTGCTCCATTTCCTTGGCCAAGTGCCATGTTTCCTCTGCCCTCTCTCCTTTTACCTGACACAGGCTGGCTCACTCCCTACCACACGTGTATGACCAGCAACTGCCTCAACTGACACTGCAGCTTCACAGCAAAACCTGGTATGACAAGGAAACCTGTCCTCCTACTTGTCAAATGAAACCAGACCTCAATGGCACAGCCTGCCAAGGACGGTCACACAAGACTGGTGAGCAAGGCTCCCAGGAAAGAACTTCTTTGACCATTTGATAGGAAGTGTTGCATCCTAAATTTAGAACCAAAAAACCATTCATATTTTTGAGAATTCCCAAATTTTATTTCTAACTATCATAGTAACAAAATACCAGTGGTAATTCTGCATGGAAAGCAGCAACCTTTTAAATAAACAAGGTCACAAGTTAGTACTCCAACAGTACTTTGGCCTATGGAGATTTTGACAGGAGAGGATTATTACACCCTTGTAATATTAGACTTGGTTTCCTCCATATCTAATAATAAAAACATTCCTCTCACCTCAATGACTCACTGGGTACACATTTCTACTCTTTATGTCAAGGGGAAATCCCTCTTGCTCATGTGTCTTCTTATAGTATACAGAAATAGCAGTCACTTCAGCAGTAATGTACAGTCTTATCCAATTTTTAGTTGAAAAATAAAAGAATGGATTACCCTATGTATGTCCTTTCTTTGGAAATAAAAAGACAAAGACAATTACAAACGTAAAATGAGTCAAACTTCTATTTTATTAACAGGAGTCCAAAATTAATACAAAAAAATGCCTCCTTTGCATGTTATATTTATTTTCCTTAAAAGGCTTCTGATAGAGTCAGGTAGATTAAAAGCTAAGAATGTAGTTCAGCTTTTATAGTGAACCTTTTAAAAAAGGTTTTAATAACATAAACCACCAACATCAGAGAATGTATGGTCCCATAATCACTTTTAGACCTAGAGCTTATCAAAAGAATTAAATCCTGCATTGATCTGCTAAGATAGAGGCTTAAAAATGTTTTAAGCCATTTTTATAATCTGTCAAGATAACTCTGGGCAATTAAAAAAGCAAAATCCCAAAATGTAGCCCTCTATTATGTGGAATGTGAGAGAATGCCAACTTATGACCAAGATAGGGTGAAAGTAAGAGGTTTAAACTCATGTATGGAGCTATTATAGTTTCATCACCTGCAAGATATCAATAAATGAATAACAGAACTTATCAAGACATTAAAAATTTAAGATGTTACTTAAAACATATTTGCCATGTTTATCATACCTTAATGTTTACTAAGACTAACGCTGAACAAAGAAAAGTTGCTCATTTATAAACTGTTTTTCATGTACCTTGACTTTTACTGGGACCATAAATTGATCAGATAATACATAGCCCACACTTCTGGACAGTTATAAAGGATTTATTATCATTTGCAGATGAAACAAATGCACCACCCCATACTTGAAAGGCTTAAGCATTTTGTAAGCCTTAAGCATTTTTCAGATTGTACCAAGGTATCACCAACCGCCTAGTTATTTTATGCACCCATTTCTAGTAAAGAAACTAACGCTTCCCTCAACATCAGTTCTACACTGTTTCTGGTTTATTATACACTTCCAAAACAGCAAAAGTTTGCAAATATATGCAAACACTGTGGTCCACTCAGTATTGCTTAGTCATCATCTTCTTCTTCCTCTTCTTCTTCCTCAAAACTATCTTCAAAGCCCTCGCTGTCCTCCTGGTCTTCATCCCCCTCTATTGCTGTATCCCACTGTGGGTGATTTTCTGGCACAGGCTTAGCCTCATGCACTTCCAACTACAAAGAAGTAAATGTAAACATTAGAAATTTGGGGAGGAATAATGGAAAAAACATCTGATAAAGAAAAGCTTTTATCATGGCAATTATAAAGAAATAGATTTTATAAATGCAACTCTATATTCAGCACACTGATTTAGAATAGATACTTCATCCTACAAATAAATCTATTAACATAAATGTAATTAAACTAATATAGTTTTATAGTTTGACTTAATAGAAGTTAAAACTATTGGGCTGAGGAAGTAGCTTAGTGGTAGAGTGATGACTTAGCATGTGTAAGACCCTGGGTTCAATCTTCAGTACCATCGCCAAAGGAAAAAAAGAAGTTAAAACTATTTATGAATGTATTTCTGTGGCACAAAAGACTAATAATTGTGATACTTGAGCAAGATCGCTGAGTGGTATCTTAAAAGTCTTTTATTAGCCAGGCACAGTGGCACACGCCTGTAATCCTAGTACTTGGGAGGCTGAGACAGGAGGATTACAGGTTTGAGGACAGCCTCAGCAAGTAGCGACACTCTTATCAACCTAGCAAGATCCTGTTTCAAATTTTTGAAAAAAACCAGGAGTGGTGGTGCATGCTTATAATTCCAGTACTTGGAAGGCTGAGATAGGAGGATTGCAGGTTCGCAGCCAGCCTCAGTTACTTAGTGAGGCCCTCCACAACTTAGTGAGACCCTGTTTCAAAATAAAGAATAAAAAATAGGGCTGGGGGTATAGCTTGGAGGTAGAATGCCCCTGGGTTCAATACCCAGTACCAAAAAAAAATAAAGGGGGGGAATGGGGGTATAGCTCAGAGGTAGACTGCCCCTGGGTTCAAGTTCCAGTACCACACACAAAAAAAGTCTTCTACTGAAGGAAGAAAAAATAAAGTATGACTCAAAGAGATATTTTGTAGCCTCTAATGGAACTCTCATGGGGAAAAAGAAGCTCACCTTTACTGGCTCTTTTCCATGAGATAATACTTTAGCACAATCTCCCTAATATAATAGAATGTCTTTTATAAAAAGCTCAGGTGAAATGTTCAACACTTGACAGGAGTGTGCTTCAACTGATATGGAAAGTGTATTCTCTAAGTTGATAAAAAAAATTAATAAACACTCCAATAGAACCTGTAGTAAAAATCTACGTGCTTTCTAAAACAAAACAAAAAAAACCACTATTTGGTGAGGCCCTGTAAGTTACAGCATATTACAATACAATAAAATGTATCACTAATGCAATTAATAGCCAAGGTTCTAAATCATACTCCTTAAAATCTAACTCGAGTTTATTATTGAAAAAGTATAAAATGATCTTCTTCCTTCCCTTACTCTCCATTTCAAAACCAGAAGTGCTTCCCTTAATTTACTCAAGCTCTGATTCAAAGAGGCTACTGCAGTCATTGAAAAGTCACTATTCTTACCTTCAATGGTTTAATCTGATCCAAACCCATATACGAGTCTGATCTCAGAAACACGGTGTACTGATAATTTCCAGGCTTGCCTGGTGCAGGAAACTTCAGTTCTACCTAAAAAATAAAAATCAACACTTAAAAATCTATGTTTGTGGAGGAAACAGCAGCATATTCTTGAAATTCCTAGAGTACTTAATATATCAGCTGTATGTTAAGTTACTCAGCTGATACAGCAAGTCCTCATGAATGTTACAAAAGTCCTAACAATAACAAACTTACATGTGTGAAATGTTATTACATACACTGCACAAAAAGGAAAACAAATCAGGCAGAATTGATGGGTTTAATCTGCATCTTGACAGTTCAAGAAAGCATACTTCAAGTAACCAACCAAGTTATATGTTGACCATCACCTTGATAACTTAAGTAGAGTATAAAAGTATAAATAAACGAAATGCTGGAATTAATAAAATAGACTTCACTAGAAAGAAGATAATCTGGCCAATTTTTCTTATTTCTAGGATAAATGCCCAATGCCTTAAAAGGTCAAGAAGGTAGTTTACTTCCCATCAAATCATAAACTTCAAATGCAAACAGTAACAAACTCTTAGAAGTTTCAATTTCATTTGGGTGAAGGAAGAATACATTTTTATTTATTTATTTATTTTGCAGTACTGGGGATTGAACCCAGAGGCATTCTACCTCCAAGCTATACCCCCAGCCCTATTTTTTATTCTTTATTTTTGAAACAGGGTCTTACTAAGTTGCAGAGGGCCTCACTAAGTAGTTTAGGCTGGCTGCGAACCTGCAATTCTTCAGTCTCATCCTCCCAAGTACAGAGATTACAAGCATGTGCCACCACGCCTGGCAAGAATACATTTTTAAAATGACATCTGGATGCCCTAGTGATCTGCCTCCCATCTCCAAAATCCAGATTTTGTATTAACAAAGGCCATCAAAAATAAATAAATGAGCCGGGCATGGTGGCGCATGCTTGTAATCCCAGTACTTTGGGAGGCGGAGATCGGAGGATCCGGGTTCATGGCCAACCTCAGCTCTCTCTCTCTCTCTCTCTACTTAGTGAGGCCCTCCGCAACTTCGTGAGACCCGGTTTCAAAATAAAGTATAAAAAATAGGGCCGGGGGTGTAGCACGGAAGTAGAACACCCCTGGGTTCAATCCCCAGTACCGCAAAAAAAAAAATAAATAAATAAAATAAAATAAAAAATAAATAAATAAATACATGAAACTAGAAAAAAAATCATGGGATAATCTTTTTTACTTTTTTGTGGTACTAGGGATTGAACCCAGGGGCATTCTACCTCCAAGCTACACCCCCAGACCTTTTTATTTTTTGTTTTGAAATGGGGCCTCATTATATTGCTGGGGCTGTCCTCGAACCTGCAATCCTCCTGTCTCAGCCTCCCAAGTACTAGGATTACACAGGCAGGTGCTACCGTGCCCAGCATGGGAGAATCTTTAAAAAAAGAAAAAATCTCAGGGAACAAGGGAGGGAGGGAGGAAGGAAAGAGAGAGAAAAGGAAATGAAAGAAAAAAGAAACCCCACCTCAGTTTGGTCTTTCTAATATAACACAAACCTAGAAGCTATAAAAGAAAAATTTCTAAATCACACTACAAAAAAAAGGAAAGAAAAGAAAATGGATAAACAAATATTTCTGCTTGTTAAAAAACAATGAAACTAGTAAAACAAACTGGAGAGAAATATTTACAACACACATCACAGAAGGCTGATTTCTTCACATTAAAAAAAAATTTCCAAACCAATTTATAAGACTCAACAAAAATGAACAATGTGCCAGGCATGGTGGTGCACACTTGCAGTCCCAGTACTTGGGAGGCTGAAGCAGGAGGATCGCAGGTTTGGCCAGCCTCAGCAATTTGTGAGGCCCTCTGCAACTTAGTGAGATCCTGTTTCAAAATAAAGAATAAAATAGGGCTGGGGGTGTTACTCAGAGGTAGAATGCCTCTGATTTCAATCCTCAGTACCAAAAAAAAAAAAAAATGAACAATGTTCACAACAGACACAAAAAGAAACATGACTTGAACATGCTGAAGGTGTTCAGTTTCATTCTTAAAAGAAAAACTGAAACTACACTGAATACTATGAACAGAATCAAAATTGATTTACATAAGAATAATCAATGTATGCTAAAACGACTGGGTAAGAGACTGTAGGAGAACAGAACATTTACACAGGGCCTAAATATTACCCCGCAAATGCATGGAGAGTCCTTTACAAAAGAGGAAAGACTTAACTAAATGAGTCACCTTAGTATCACTGATGTGGGGCAAACTGACATACAGTGCCCTGATGTGATGCACTGCGTACATCAGCAATGTAGTATGCTTGCCAAAAATATTAAGATAAAGACAATGAGTAACCAATGAGACAAATTCACATTAAGTAATATTCTACAAAACATCTCATCTGAGCTGTTAAAAAATGTCAATAGCATCAAAGTTTAAAAATGAAAAAGGACTTACAAGTGTTCTAAAGAGGCATAACAACCAAATGCAAGATGTGATCCTTGATTGGATCTTGAACTTAAAAAAAACTCTTAACAGACCTTAATGGAATATTTGAGGAAATTTGAGTATGGTCTATGTGTTAGACAATATCACATTAATGTTAAATTCCTTGAGTATAATAATTGTATTGTGCTTATTATGAAAAGGCACAAAGCAGATATGTCACCTTTCCTATAAAATCTAAAGGTAAAATACCAATGTATGCAATTTGCTCATAACTTATATACAACATTACATAAAGAATACATAAAAGTTTGATAATATTGATGGTCTCCAGGAAGAGGAAAGGGTGACTGGGAAAATATAGGTGTAAGATGTTATATTTTATACACTTTTGTATCTTCTGAAATTTTTAGGTGAATGTAGTACCTATTCAAAAACAGCTAAAATTTACATTAAAAATATAAAATTGCTCTGTTGAAGAAATATTGACTCTAACTTTAAGTGTCAAGTAAGCAATACTAAACTATTTCACTCATTTACCACTTGGTTATAAAATTTTAAAAAATTGTGTACTAAAAATCAACACCCAGAACTATCTTGAAATTCAAAAACCCTTGGTCTGCTTATGTACCGAGTCTAGGCTGAAAGAACCTTCTTCCTAAAAATATAATACATAAAAAAATAGAGAGAAGAAAACAGAGTGTAATTTCCAAGGTAAAATATATTCATCACAATACTACTTTTTTGTGATGTCATTAACAGTGGGTAATGCCACACACAAAATTCCATTCTAAAAATCTAAAGCCACTAATTCTTAGATTTTTTAAAGCCAAAGGTATAATAATACTTACTACTAATCCATTAAGAACAAAAATCATGCATTTTTATAAAATATCATTAAATTCTGGAGCAAAGAAGGAAAGAAATATGTTCTTAAGATACTAACAGTGAAAATTGCCCAACTATGTTGATAAGTTTTTTAAAAGACTGACCAAGCTGACTGACTACCTATAACAATTCTTTATAAATTTCCACCGGGCATGGTGGCATGTAATCCCACTACTTGGGAGGCTGAGACAGGAAGATTGCAGGTTCGAGGACAGCCTCAGCAAATAGTGAGGCTTTCATCAACCTAGCAAGACCCTGTTTCAAAATAAAAATAAAATAGGGCTGGGGATGTAGCTCAGAGGTAGAATGCCCCTGGATTCAATCCCCAGTGCCTAAATAAATGAATAAATAAATAAATAAATACATACATACATACATAAATTTCCAATGAGCTTACCCCTCCCCCCAAATCAGACAATATTAAGAAAATGTGTTCTAAGCCAAATATAATAAACTGATTTTTAAAAAATATTTTATGAAGCAGCATGAAATGCTGTGAAATGCTATACATTGTTGGGTGATTACCTCTTCAGTATCTTTTAGTGTACACACATGATATGGCATAGATATTAATGTTTGTTCCTTCCTATCTGCAATATAAAGCCACCACCATTCTTGTTTTTCCTGGAAAAGAAAAAGAACACAAATTATCAGAAAGAACTAAAGAAAAAGTTTTCGCCTGTCTTATTCTCAATAGTATCCTTGTTTTATTCACTGTAACATTTTCAGCTTTGACACCAGTGCCTGGTTCAATAAATACTTACTGTATTAATAAACTATCCTTAAGCACTTGGAGATCCATTTCTCCCCCCCCCAAATAATTTTGTATGCAGTTTGGGGGGTTTTAGTGGTTCCTTAAAAGCCTATTGATGGGTTCCATAACCCCTGCTTTACCTTAAATGACAAAAAATATTCTAAAAAAGAAAACAATATAAACTATTATGACATTATGTAGCAAATAAACTTATCTAGTAATAAGCAAATGCTACAAAGCAGGAGTGGAAGGAATTCAAGCAATCAAATAAAAATCAATACATTAGAACATCTGACACACTTAAAAGTATAAGAGATCATCTCAGATTCTAAAAGCCTATGTATACTTTTCACTGCACATTATTTGAATAAACTTGGCATTTCTATTTGAACTTCAAAAAGATCAAGAACAGAAAAAAAGCTTGATAAGGAAACTGCCACGAGAACACACAATGACAGCAGAGAAAAACAATAAGCAGAAAACTATTTTGTAAAAAATTTAGAAGGCCAAGGAAGCCCCAAAGCTCAGTGTGCTCAGTAGCCACTGCTGTATTACAGCTCATGTCAGTAACTGCTTAGTCGTCTGCTTAGTATCACCTGTTCTAAGAACTGGTAGAGAAGACAGCTTACTAAAGTGGTTTAAAGAAAAACGTTCGGAGCTAAAAATAAACTCTAGGACATTCTAAATATTCATTTAAAATAGCACTACATTATTCTAAACCCTCAATTTTCTAGAACTGTTAAAAAAAGAAACTTCAAACTGTTTCTTTGGGAAAATTTTTGAGTCTTTAAATCAAAATTGCTGCACTTCCTATTTTATTTTAACCATAGAAATAGTTTAGTATTTTTTAATAATACTACACTAAATTCAATTAAAAACTCTTTTGTTTAAACACCTCAGGCTACAAAGCATTGCAACATCAACAAGCCTAATAAATCACAAATGTATGATGTGAGCGGCACCTAACAAGAAAATTAAATTCTACTTACTCAAAGGGTTAGGACAATCATGGCAGGGATATTTGTATACAAAATGTTGTAGTGTGTGTTTCGTACACACAGAGTGTATAAAAACATAATGGTCGCAAAATGGAATATTAATACCTGGACTTTGTGGGTCACAGAGTCTCTGTTGCAGCTACTCCGATCTGTCATCGCAGCATGAAAAGGAGTGAGGCTGTGTTCTAATAAACTTTATTTACAAAAAGACTCATTTACAAAAACAGGCAAGGAGCTAGATTTGGCCTGCATGCTACATTTTGCCAATACCTGTTTTAAAACCACACATACCTTGGTTATTTCACCTAAGTCTAGTTTTTCTTCTCAGTTAAATGATGATGCCTGCATCTAGCCATGTTATAAAGATGAACTGAGATAATACAAGTAAAATACTTGTTAGAATGCTAGGACATAGAGTGCAATAAATTACAAGATTATTAGTGAAATTAGGTACAATAACAACAACTCTTTGATTTGAATGGTTCTGACATTGGTCAGATATATCATTCCCACAGCATGTGTGCAGTGTAAGTAGCACAGGGATATAGTCAAGAATGTGTCTCTCTTCTTTACCTTCCTACTTAGAGAATGCCTTTCCCTCCACTCTCCCAGGCTGTTTAATTACAATGAGAGTCACTCAAGAATTTTTACAAAGAGCTAGTGAATATTAATCAATGACACTGCACCTGTGCCTAGATTTTTTTTGATGTCCATGTTAAAAATGTGAAACGGATGTTCTATGAGTTGTCCATACTTTTTAAAAAACTTTGTTTTGTGAAATCCCCAATTAATCTTAACATACTAAATATAAAAAATGTATTTCAATAACATGTAAGTCAATTGTTACTAAGTGGGTAGGTTAGCTGGGTACATAGGAAAATAGGGGAATGTCAGGAAGATCCTAAATAAATTTTATGTGATAAATGGTAGTTTGACATATTTACCATATAAATGCAGATTATACTAGAAAAAGGTATTTTCACTAAAACATTTAAGCGAATAAATAAATGTTTCATTTATTAACTAACCAATATCTAAAATGAAACTGTTATATGGGTATAAATTATGCAGCTTACAGCATTCCACAGCACTTTTTAAACCAATAAATAAGTGGACTTTATTCGTTTGATTTTGGGATGCTTGGGGTTGGCAGGTTACTTTTGTGATGGGCAGAATACCCCTAACAGATGGGCTAAAGCTCAGGACACGCCAGAAGATCACTGTGTACATTAAGATGGAATCCTGGGAAGATTTCTCTTCAAGTCAAAACAACAGTCTGTGCAGAGCCACTCATAAGAGAGCCAAATTATTTAGGAATTTGCCTTAAGCATCCCCCAGCATCTCTGGATTGACATTCTCAAGCAGAAAGCAGATTTATACATGAAATCACCAGCCAAACATGAATTGTGAGCAGAAGGCTCCATGACAAAGCTGTGAAGCAGTCTGTGGAAGTTTCCCTGGACGGGGGGAAACCAGTTCTTGACCTCAGCTCCACAGATAGAATCATCCTCAAATGCAAAATGTCAAGAAAATTCCAAAGTAATTTGAAAGACAAACAATACAGGCTAGCAAGGAGGTCAAAAGTCAAACAGGCATAATCACAAAGTAAGCAAGGACACAAGGATGAGGGGAAAACTAGCACTGTAATGCTCTGTCTGCTCTGTCCTGAGCTTGGGACTCAGTCATGCTTAACTCTTATGAATCTTATTCAGGGCTAAAAACACAGCTGGTCCCAGAGCCACAGGCTCACCCATTCCCATGGACTGGGGCTATTACCAGGATCAGAACAAGTCTAGTGGTTCCAGGTAGCCAATACAGAACCCTGAGAGAAAATTTAAGATGTTTTTCATCCTATTTAGAACTTGGCAGGGATGAAAGATTGTTAACAGTCAAGCAGTCAAAGGCAAAACATGCATTTGCTTGATACTCTCTGCACTGCTGATGAAAAATAACCATTAAGCACAACAGTAATGTGAGCACAGAAAAGACAGCAGAATAAACCACAGAAATATTTTAAGGTTAACAATCTCTCTATTAAACAGTATGGCCACTAAAAATAATTCAGGTTGTAATATATCCTTTAAAAAGGTGACCTATCAAGAATAGACCACATTTAGCGCATTTGAGCTACTGCACACCACAGAGGAATAAAAGCCAAATGAGAAACAGCTGAGGAGAAAGTGAATGGAACGAGGAAAACACTAGGCCAAGTGTAACTCACCTCAGGAAAGTAAAGACTATACACAGGATGTGTTATCTTTGATTTGGTTTCCAGTAGCGCCCTCTCTTTTCGCTGTATACTTTGCTGCAATTCTTGCCATTCCTAGTAAAGAAAAAACAAAAGTATTTGAAATCTGTTATGATCTTGATCCTTTCTGAGGAGCTTCTAACTATTATTCCTGACAATGCTAATTAACTAATCAGGGTTAGAACAAGTTCAGTCCCACAAATCAAATCATCTCCCTGCTCAAAATTACAATGCCTCTAACTCCGTCCCATGCACAACACAGCCATCCACCATCTAACCCTAACCCTATGGCCACACTCTCCTGACATTGTTTTCCTCTTTGTGCTTTAAATTCTTTTCATTTTAACCTACTTACACTTCTCTAAAGTTACCTATTTGACTCCTAACCCATTTGGATTATTCTTCTTCCCTTTCTCTGTCTGGTAAATTCTTACTCATTATTCTTTTAGGACCAGCTAAAGCCTAAAGTATGAACTCCTGAGTAAGGCCTACCACAAATTACCTCTGCCTCAGAACTGAGTTACCACTCCTTCCTTTGTTCCATAATCACACTTTGCATTAGATCTCCTACATGCCACTGTTTCTTTATAAGTCTGCCTACCCCACTAGCCTACATATTCACAGGCAAAAACTGTTTCACATTTGGCTTGTATTCTAAAACAGTGCTTTGGGATGGTACAAATCGTGAATAATTATTTGTTGGCTGAATGGATATATTTTTGGTTATCAGAAGAACTAGTCCGTCAAAACCTGAAGAGGCACTTCTATTTAAATTACTCAAAAAAGAATACGTCACCAGGCGTTGTGGCACATGGCTGTAATCCCAGTACTTGGGAGGCTGAGACAGGAGGATTGCAAGTTCAAGGACAGCCTCAGCAAGGAGCAAGCCTCTCTACAACCTAGTGAGACTGTTTCAAAACAAAACAGGGCTGGGGATGTAGCTCAAAGATAGAAAGCCCCCAGGTTCAACACCTAGTACCACACACACACACAAACACAAAAAGAATATGTCAACTCTTGCTCAAAGTGAAGATGGGGAAATCATTTCTTTGAAATTTTGATTTCCTGAAAATCACTTTAATTCTCAGAGTACAAAAATAGTCAAGGCCCAGTAACTAGTAAAAAACAATCATCCATATTTGTTTTCCACTATTTTCCCATTGATGGGTGTTTTATTTCCTTATATTTTTATCCTCTGTACTCTACCTCTTCTTCTTTCTTGCCTCTCCTTTTGCCTCAGAGGCTATTAAGTTATGGCCCAGTCAAAAAGAACACTAACAGCCAGGCGTGGTGGCACACACTTGTAATCCCAGTACTTGGGAGGCTGAGACGGGAGGATCACAGGTTCGTAGCCAGCCTCAGCTACTTAGTGAGGCCCTCTGCAACTTAGTGAGACCCTGTTTCAAAAAATAAAGCATAAAAATAGGGCTGGGGGTGTAGCTCAGAGGTAGAATGCCCCTGGGTTCAACCCCCAGCCCCACACACAAAAAAAACACTAACAAACATAAAGGAAACAGCCGATCAGTTTATACTTCATTTGCAGTAAACCTCTAAGGACCATTATTTTTCCAGAAAACACATTCTTCGCTATGGTCTTACCATACATAATATGCAACTTAATGCCATGAGAATTTTTTTCCCCTATATACTACACTTCCCATCTTTTTTTTTTTTTTTTTGTGGTACCGGGGATTGAACGCAGGGGCGTTCTACCTCCGTGCTACGCCCCCGGCCCTATTTTTTTTATGCTTTATTTTTGAAACCGGGTCTCACGAAGTTGCAGAGGACCTCACTAGGTAGAGACAGACAGACAGACAGACAGACAGAGAGAGGGAGGGAGAGAGACAGAGAGACAGAGAGAGAGGAGAGAGAGGAGAGATCGATCAATCGATGGTGCGCGCGCGCATGCGCGATGAGGCTGGCCACGAACCCGGATCCTCCGGTCTCTGCCTCCCAAAGTACTGGGATTACAAGCGTGCGCCACCACGCCCGGCTTACACTTCCCATCTTAACAATTCCTTAAATGCCTCTATAACCCATGAGACAAGATGACATTCTATAAACGGTAGCTTTCCCTTAACTAACCTCTTAACCTAGGGGTCCATAGTAATGTTTCTTCACCTAAACTTTGCCTGGAACCTGTGAAAGAACCCTCAAGTAACTGCTACCTGTTTTGCAACCCACCTTTCCTTAACTCATTTCCAGAGATAGCCACTGAAAATTTTCTAGAGACAAAATTGACTCCACCTCAGGCCCAGGTCCTACTCTATCTAGCAATTTAAGATCAAAGAAAATTAGATTTCCAATCCTTGCTTGAAATAATTTTTCTTCATAAACCCTGACTGGCATTCCTTTTAAAAAAAAAAAACTTACAAAATTATAAAATGTCTGGGTATTGGTTAAGACAAGTATAAGCAAGCAAGGAAGTAAAAAATGGACACCAGCATGACCTACAACAATCGCCAGAGGCCTAGTTCCCGTCATGTGACCCTACTGAGACTCACTGCTTCGTCGTCCTTGTTTTGTTTTTCATCTTGCTCCCTGTCGGATTCTCTGTCACTACCATCATCTTTTTCACTCTGAGAATCTCTGTTAGTTTCTTCTTCTTCAGAATCACTGCCTTTGTCAGAAACTTCTTCTTCATCCTCTTTTACTGCAGCTTCCTAAAAGGAAAAAGCAAGCACAAAAGTTTTATTATCTACCTAACTAAATTGGCTCAAGATTAAAATATCAGTATTGATACAAAATTTTTAAAAAATGGACATTCTCATTTATAAAGATGTGGGAGTAAGACTGAAGACTTTAATATCTGGCTTGTCTATCATTGGTCATTTTATTTATTCTTCATAGTTTATAAAATAAAAATACTATACTTCCATTTGCAAAGTATACTACTACAATGGCTAAGATGACTCACCTGTAGAAAACATGAATGATTCAATAGATTCTATGTGAGAAGAAAAGGGTAGTCTATAGAAAAGTACTGCTCTGGGAGTTTAGGATCATTTTCTGTAACTGACAGGTTATAATGCAGCAAGAAAAGTCAATATCCCAGGCAAAGTATTTATTAGTTCATTTCAAAAAGAAGATAAAGAACAGCAAAGTGAATACAAGAAAGAAATATTTGAGCATATATACAAAAGAAAAACTTAAAATCAAAATCTAGTTCTTTGAAAAGTTTAGTAAAATTGATAAATCCGTAGGCAAGAATGCTCAAGAAAAAAAGAGAATACAAATTAACAATATTAGAAATAAGAAGATTAGTTCCAACAGACATTAAAAATAAGAGGTATTATGAATAGCTTTATGCCAATAAACTTTTTAACTCAGGAAATAGACAAATTCCTTGAAAAATAAAATTAACTAAAAGAAAAAAGAAATTAACTGGTATAAAAAAGTCAGAATATATGTTGAAGAAACTTCACAACTAAACTACTTTTAAAAACTCCAGGCCAGGTGTGGTGGTGCATGCCTGTAATCCCAGGACTTAGGAGGCTGAGACAGGAGGATCACAGGTTTGAGGACAGCCCCAGCAACTTACTGAGACCCTGTTTCAAAATAAAATAGGGTTGAGGTTATAGCTCAAAGATAGAATGCCCCTAGGTTCTATCCCCAATACGCTCCCCCCCCACACACACACATTAAAAAAAAAAAAAACCCTCCAGGCCCAAATGGCTTCCTTAAAAACTGCTTCAAAATAAGAAAAAACTCGGCCAGGCGTGGTGGCGCACGCTTGTAATCCCAGTACTTTGGGAGGCGGAGACCGGAGGATCCGGGTTTGCGGCCAACCTCAGCGCGCATGCGCGCGCAATCGATCGATTGATCGATCTTTCTCTCTCTCTCTCTCCTCTTTCTCTCTCTCTCTACTTAGTGAGGCCCTCCGCAACTTCGTGAGACCCGGTTTCAAAAATAAAGTATAAAAAATAGGGCCGGGGGCGTAGCGCGGAGGTAGAACGCCCCTGGGTTCAATCCCCGGTACCACAAAAAAAAAAAAAAAAAAACTCAAGTCTACGCAAACTCTTCCAGGAAAAAAAGAGAAAGACAATATTTCCTAGCTTGTTTAATGAGACCAGATACAAAAGGTGACAAAGATATTATAAGGAAGGAGAATGACATGCCAATATTCTCTCATAAAAATAGTTACTAAGCCAGATATGGTGGTACACACCTGTAATCCCATTACTTGGCAGGCTGAGACAGGAGGATCGCAGGTTTGAGGACAGCCTCAGCAACACAGTGGGACTCTCAGCAACCTAGTGGGACCCTGTTTCAAAACAAAAATAAAAGGGACTGGGGGTGTAGCTTAGCAGTATAATGCCCCTGGGTTCAATCCCCAGTACCACAAAAAAAAGTTGTTAATTCATACAATGAAATACTACACACACACACACATATAAAATGTACTACTGTTACAAATGATAGAAAAAGTTGAATGTCATGTTCAATGAAAGCAACCAGGAATAAAATAATTCCACTTATGTGAAGTTTAAGAATAGGCAAAACTAATCCATAGTGTTTACAGTCAGAATAATGAGGGGTAAAAAGATGAACAGGGGAATGGAGGGGTCAGGGACTGAGAAGGAGCACAAAGGAGCTTTCTAGGATGCTACTAAAGCTTTTAAACCTTGAATTGGGTTTAATGGATACATACAGATATAAAAACTTTAGGACCTGTACACATAAGACTTGAACCTTTCAGTATATGTATATAATACCTTGATGATGATAATTACAATGATAATAAATAAACTTACACTCCCAACAACTCCATTTGCCTGCTTTTGTTTCTGTGTCTTTGACTGTGGCAATGGAACAGGTGTAGGTTTTTTTTTTAAAGGTTTCTTTTTTTTTGATTTAGCAGTTTTCTTGGGTCCTTTACTCTTTTGCTGCCATCCTCCTCCTTTTGTCTTGTTCTTGTTAGCATCACCCTGCTGTAAATCACAACACGAATTACACTTAGTTAATTATAGCAATAGGTTCATTTCTGGAAGTCATAGTAATTTTTAGATGGAAATGGCTCAACAAATGTTTTTTATAAACTGAATTATTCTCCCATAATATAAGCCAATCAGAGAAGTAAACAAAGCATTTCTTTCATCAGGATAGACAGGTTAAGAAAACTCAAGCTTTTACCCCATCTTCTGCTGGCTGCTCCTCTGTAACACAAATGGTGGACTGTTCCTTTTCAAATACTTCCTAGGGGTAGCAAAAGAAAAACATAAACTCTGTCAGCCTATACTTATCATTGAGATAAGCAAAGAAGTCTTTCAAAATGTGTATCACTTAAGTATTTTTTTAGCTGGCTACAACTGAGGGAGTGAGAACAGACTTAGCAGTTACTAACCTATGAACATGTGCATATGCAAGAAGCTACCTTCTAAAGTATCCCATAGTTGTCTTGAATATATTATTAAGAGTACAGTCCAAGCTGGGCACGGTGGCGCATGACTAAAATCCTAGTACCTGGGAGGCTGAGGTAGAAGGACTATAGGTTCAAGGACTGCTTTAGCAACTTAGCAGGACCCTGTTTCCAAATAAAAAATAAAAAGGTCAGAGGGTGTAGCTTGGAGGTAGAATGCCCCTGGGTTCAAACCCAATACCAAAAAAAAAAAAAAAGAAAGAAAAGAGTACAGTCTGCTTAAATCACTTTATTTTCTAACACTAAAACCTTCACAAGACCAGAAATACCTTATTCATTATTATAGCTTATTCACTGTCATTGACAATGCTGATTGGATAGTGACTAAGAAGTGTATCACCAAGAAAAATCCACATATCCTAAAGACATATCCAGCAGCCATATAATCCATTCAGAACCAATAAAGAAGCTATAAATTAAGGACTTACATTCTAGTAAGAATCTCTATTAGAAGATGACAACAAGTGATATGGCTTTTTTTAAATAAACTCCCTGGAATTACTAATGCTAACAAGCAAAAACAGTTATAATTATCAGGCTCATACAATAGAGACTCAGGTCAGCAAACTATGCCATACCAACAGTTTTTTAAACGTTTTTATAGCAACACAACCATGTCCATGTGTGAATTCAGGAATTGCTACAAAGATTGTATGGCTTGTAAAACCTAAAATATTCACAATTTGAATCTTTATAGAAAAAAGTTGCCACTCCCTAGTCTAATTCCATCATCACTTCCTCATTTATTTATTTATTACCTGGATTCTACAATACTACTTGATTACTCTAAGGTACAATTCATATGAGAATGGGAGGAAAAATACTTGATTCTTTTCCTTAATCGAGGTAGTTTTGTCAGAAACTACCCCAGAAATGTCAATAGCCTAAGACCAATTCTTTGCTTATTTCTTAGTCTGGAAGTTCCAGAGCATGTGAGGTCTTTGGGTTTCCTCTTTTTCTTTTTGGTACTGGAGATTGGACACACAGGCATTCTACCTAAGTAGAATGTTGCTGAAGCTGGCCTCAAACCTGCGATCCTCCTGTCACAGCTTCCCAGGTACTGGGATTATAGGCATACACCACTGCGACCAGTGCATGTGGAGTTTTAGTTTTAGGTACTAAACCCAATTTTGGCACTGGCTTTGAATTTCCCCTTCTCCCAAGAAGCACCTTTTATCCAGAGTCTATGACACAAATGCTTCCTTACCATT
Source organism: Glis glis (assembly GCA_004027185.1). Taxonomy (NCBI): domain Eukaryota; kingdom Metazoa; phylum Chordata; class Mammalia; order Rodentia; family Gliridae; genus Glis; species Glis glis. The sequence continues at coordinate 20,469 of PVJS01021508.1, forward strand.
TGATATCATAAAATCAATTTTTTATTTGATATACCTGACTATAAAATGTACTTTTCTTACTATGATTTTAGATACGGATTTTTAAATTTTTATTTTTAGGTACTATGCTCTGTATCACTGAGCTATATCCTCATTCTTTTTAAAATTTGAGACAGGTTATCCCTAAGTTGCCAAGGCTAGCCTTTGAACCTACGATCCTCTTGCCTCAGCCTCCTGAGTCACTGGGATAGACGGGGTTTAAATGTAGCATATATTTGCTAAAGATGGTCAGAGATCCCAGAGCAGAATAGGATCTACCACTAGTTGAATAAACTAAGTTGAAGTACTACAGGTCTATTAAAAACAATGAATTAGCCAGGCATGGTGGCACATACCTGTAATCCCAGTACTTGGGAGGTTAAGGCAGGAGGATGGCAGGTTCAAGGATAGCCTCGGAAAGTAGTGAGACTCTCATCAACCTAGTGAGACCCTGTTTCAAAATAAAAATAAAATAGGGCTGGGAGTGCAGCTCAGAGGTAGAATGCCCCTGGGTTCAATCCCCAGTACTACACACACACACACACACACACACACACACACACACACAAATGAATTAAAACTATATTTTGCTGACTTGGGAGGTAATATAAATATGTAATAGAAACAGAGAAAAACAAGATATAGAAAATATATACAATATGATTGGATTTAACAAAAAGAATGTATATGCATTGTTATGGTCAAAATGGTAAATATGAACATGGAGAAAGATAAGAAAGGATATACACAAGACTGAATTCTGGTCCTCTGAGGCTGACAAGGGGTTTTCCTCAGGGAGATGAAAGAAGGGACCCCTGATAAAAACATTTAATTCTATAGGTATACATGCATTAAGATATTTAAAGAAATTAGTTTCAAAACTTATCTCAGAGCAGTGGAATTTTAGATGACTTTAATTTCTTCCTATATTTTTCTGCATTGCTAAAATTTTTTTCAGACAGCATGAACTTTTTACATTATCAGAAATCAAGTTATTTTCATTGTAACTTTTAAATAAAAAAAAAGTTCTCTAAAGAACTGACTAAAAATGAGTAGGTAATAAGATTTTCAACAATCATTAATTAACCTCTATATAATACATAGGAACTATTCTCACAACTTAGTTATTATAATATTTTACAGAGAATTAACAATCCAGCACATGAAGAATTAATCTATTTTCTAAGATTGTTTGGTGTATATGGAAATTATGTCTCATGATAATTTAAAATTTCAAAACACCTAACAGAATATGCAAAATTAGATTCTGTTACCACAACAGGTGACTTTGAAAAAATACTACTGAGAGCTGGGCGTGGTGGCACACATTTGTCATCCCAGTACTTGGGAGGCTGAGACTGGAGGATCCGGGTTCATGGCCAGCCTCAGATACTTATTGAGACCCTCCGCAACTTAGTGAGACCCTGTTTCAAAAAATAAAGCATAAAAATAGGGCTGGGGGTATAGCTCAGAGATAGAATGCCCCTGGGTTCAATCCCTGGTACCGCCCCTCCCCCCCAAAAAAAACTTTATATTTCTGAGACAGGAGGATCCGGGCCGGCCAGCCTCAACTTCTTAGTGAGGCCTCCACAACTTAGTGAGACCCTGTTTCCAAATAAAGAATAAAAAATAGGGCTGGGGGTGTAGCCCAGAGGTAGAATGCCCCTGGGTTCAATATCCGGTACCGCCAAAAAAAAAAAAAAAGAAAGAGTACTACTGAGAAAACTAAATATAAAAATCTTGAGACATAAGTCTTAAAGCATAAAAATACAAACAGACTACTTACTGCCATTGTTTGCCTTGTCAATTTAACCAACACTGTTACTAGGGATCCAACTGTGATGTTGTTGCTGTCTTCATCATCCAATACTATATGATGGATGGAAAACAGTAGAATCAAAAACAAAAATCAAGTTCTATGTCAATACAAACAGCAAAATTCAACTTACCCGAATCTATTTGTTAATTCAGTATTTTAACCGTATTATATTTTTAAATAACTGATTACTCTGTAATACTCTAGTTAGTATCTTCAATAACTGATTCATTTAATCCTTAAAATAGCTCTGCAACGTATTATCGTACGTTGAAACTGAGGTTAAGAAATTAAATGCCCATAGTCAACAAACAGCTGCCCTGGTGCTGCCAAGTTTCTGAAAACAGTATGATGTGAAGACCACCCTAACACAGCTCTCTCTCAGAGTAATGTGAAAATAGGGTTCTATCACTCTTGTGCAAAGCTTATATTCACAAAATTTTACCTATGTGATCAACACCTATCAGAATAAAATAATGAAAATATAACCTAAGTCACCTTGAAGAGACAGTTCTATTTTTTTGTGTGTGTGGTACTAGGTACTGAACTCAGTGGCGTTCTACCTCTAAGCTACACTCCCATTCCTATTTTATTTTTATTTTGAAACAGGGTCTCACTAGGTTGATGAGAGTCTCACTACTTGCTGTGGCTGTCCTCAAACCTGCAATCCTCCTGTCTCAGCCTCCCAAGTACTGGGATTATAAGTGTGCGTTACCGCACCTGGTTGAAGAGACAGTTCTAAGGCAAAAACTTCAATATAAGGCCAGGCATGGTGGCACACACCTGTAATCCCAGTACTTGGGAGGCTGAGACAGGAGTATTCTCTGTATGTTCTCTTGTTTTTAATCCTATTTCCTCAGCTAGATGATAAGCCCTCTAAAGACAGAAACTACTCGTAACATGTTCCTGTATTCTTGGTACCTACAAGAATAATCTCACCAACAGTGACTTAGTAAATGTTAGGGTTCAGAATACTATGAAAAAGGAATGCAGCAGTTGATCTCTAATTCTGTCAGTGTTCAGCTATTAAAATGATCACAGGGCAATTACATAGGTAGAAAAATAATCAGTTTTTTCACTTGAAATAGACAAAGATAGAGGCAATGTGAGAAAACCACATGAAATGGGGCCGAAAACATGGAAATTTTCAAGGCTTAATACAAATAAGTTGGAACTTTAAAAATTAATTTCAGTATTAAGCAGCTTTTTTATAGCTATTTCTTTTAATAATGTATTTTGAGTATCTCTTATTCTTTCATACCCCTGGAAATCTCTTCCATTCTTTGAAAAGTTAAGAAATTCTTGAAAGCTTAACTATAGGACAGAGTCCTCACACTTAATCCTCTTGTGACAAAAATAAATGTGGGACTACATCAGTTTTCTCAAAAGATTAAGCATACATCATTTTCCAACACAGTAAATGTGACAGGAAAACTACAGTTCTGCAAAGTCTAACTTCAAGTTATGCTATTAAGTGTTTTCAGTCAGGCACAGTGGCACTGGCATATACCCTACTACTCAGGAGGCTGAGAAAGGAAGATCCCAAGTTCAAGGCCAGCCTGGGAAACTTAAGTAAGACCCTATGTTTTAGTCAGTTTTTCCATCCAGTGACCAAAATACCCAACAAGCACAAATGAGAGAAAGAAAGATTTATTTGGGGCTCAGAATTTCAGAGGCCCATGGTCAGCCAGCTTGTGATAGGCAGAAGTGCTTGGGGGCAGGGCCTCAGGGCACCGTGAGGAAAAACCTGCCTTCAGTTCAATGGCAACAAGGGACAGATAAAGTCCCCAAGGCCATACCCCCAGTGACCCGCCTCCTCCAGCCATGTCCCACCTCCAAACCTGACTGCACTGCTTAACACATGAGCTTTGGGGCACATTTCAAATCCAAAGTGTAAAAATAAAATAAAATAAATAAAAATTTAAAAAAGGGCTGGGGATGTGGCTCACTGGTAGAGCTCTTGCCTAGCATGGGTGAGACTCTGGGTTCAATGTTCAATACCGCAAAAAAAAAAAAAAAAAAGTGTTCTGAGACTACTGCATCAAATAAATGAGAACAACTCTATCTAAAGGGAAGCCTCCCACTTACCTTGTGATTTTATGTCCATGGTTATATATGGAAAACTACCAAGGACAGCCATAACCTCTTCATATTTTTCATCTTCAAGGAAGTGTAGTAGACTGTGACGATCTGATTCTTTTAAACTCACCAAATCCTGTATACTTTTAATTTTGAACTGAATAGAAAAAAAGGAAAAAATAAATCCCTAACTCATAAAACTTTTCATAAATAGAATTAGCATGTTGACTAAACTAAAATCCAGCAACTTTGGGAAAAATATTAAGATTATATACTTCAAAGCGGAAAATAAATCTATACAGCATCAGGGCCTTTATCTCCAAGGCCATTTAAATTAAGGATTTTTTTGTTATAAAGTCAACACAGGCTTGTTTTTTATTAGAAAAAGTTAGAGGAAAATAATGTTCATATAGAACCCAAGCAAGTACTATCTTTATTTTTAAATTTAATATTAACAACATTTAAAAATAAACTTTTAAGAATAAACCTTCCAATTACAGCTGTATCCTCATGGTTTAACTTTGTAATTTTCTCATTTTGGGTATTTCCTAAACATAACTATTATTGCAGTAATATTCACCTTGGCTAAATAGTTACTCCACAAGAATGTTCTATAATTTCTAGGTGTTTGGCACTAGTTACTTTATTTTTACTTTCACAGAGATTATATCATGGGGCAGGTGAAATTTCTGCTTTTGGAGTATAAAGTTTTTAATTATAACTTAACATATGATCTAATTTATAAGGGCTACACATTACTTAAAAGGACAGAGAACTCTGACACAAATTTCTAATATACATTAATTCTATCTTAATATACCATCAAATTCAATGTCTATCTTCTCACTTCATCTATTGTATACAAAGTAATATTTAAAATCTCCTACTAGAATTATCATTTCATTTCTTGTATCTTCAATTTTTTCATTTATATGTATTTTTGCTATACCTTAAGATTATCATCTTTACCACAGATTAATTTTCTAAATAAGAATTATCTTTACTTGACCTATTTTTCTGAATGCTTAATTATTTTGTTCATATTCAATCACTAAACCATTGCTCAACCTTTAAGCCAAGAGTGAAAAATAAACTACATTTATTTTTTGGCAGTATAAAATGCAAAGTGTTAACTGATAAAATGTACTGACCTCCCAAAACATAGTAACATTACTTACATTAGTAAAACACTATAAAACAGCTACTGTATTTACCTAGTCAAGGAAAAACAGAACCCCTTGAGAGTTTTAGAATGCTTAAAATATCCTATATATCTAGGAAATTCATAGTAACCATTTCTAGAAAACTTTGCAGTGACATGACAAAATACTAAAAACTGACTTTAAAGTAGTAAAGATTTACCTTCTTATGATTAGAAACTCGTCTAAGATTGTCCTCTTCAATGTGAGGGAGCTGCAGAAGGGGAGATTTGAATTGCTGAAGGCCTTGAACAGCCATCTGGGAAAGCTTCATGCAGTTTTCTAAGGATGCCAAAGTTGGAGCACGAAACTCCCTTTCTTAGAAAGAATAGGAACAAAGGAAACAACACGGCTGGACTTTTTACATGTTCAGGTATACACAATTCATCATCAAAAAAATCCACACTAACATAACACTTCAAATTTTAAGATCATCGTGTTGATTTTCCTTTTAAAATTACTGGAGAAAATATTTAAAATACGTAAATTTGGTCAAATGCACATTATTTAGCATTGTCAAAGGCAAAACGAGCACTGATTTAATTAAAAAAATCTTTGCATCAACTCCAATAGCCAGGCATGGTGACACACAATTGTAATCCCAATACTTGGGAGATTGAGACAAAAGGATCACAGGTTCACAGCCAGCCTCAGCAACTTAGTGAGGCCCTCTACAAATTAATTAAGACCCTGTTTCAAAATAAAGAAGAAAATAGGGCTAGGGATGTAGTTCAGAGGTAGAATGCCGAGTGTGGAGGTGCATGCTTGTAATCTCAATTACATGGGAGACTGAGACAGGAGGTTCGCAGGTTCATGACCAGCCTCAGCTACTTAGTGAGGCCCTCTGCAACTTAGTGAGACCCTGTTTCAAAACAAATAATAAAAAAATAGGGCTGGGGGTATAGTCCAGAGGTAGAATGTCTCTGGGTTCAATCCCCAGTTCTGCAAAATAAAAAAAAAAAATAGTGCTGGGGGTGTAGCTCAGAGGTAGAATGCCCCTGGGTTCAATCTCCAGTACCACACACACAAAAAAAGAGGTAGAATGCCTCTGGGTTTAACCCTTAGTACCACAAAAAAATAAAATAAAATAAAAAATAAAAACTCCAACATGAGTAAATTATCAGATAGTATCAGTATTACGAATATACTAATACCATACCAAGAACTAACATCTCCCATAAAAACAAACCACAAGCACTGTCTCCTTTATTAAGATTCTCCCTTTCTATTACTGAGCAAAAATTCCCAGATTCTTTTCCTTTCATACAAAAAATATTAAGTCAGGTAATTATCATTGTGTCAATTGAAGAATTATTTATTTCAAACTCACTGTTAAAATAATAATAAACTAGCCAAGCATGGTGGCTCACGTTTGTATCCCAGTACTTGGGAGGCTGAGACAGGAGGATCACAGGTTCAAAGCCAGCCTCAGCAACTTAGCAAAGCTCTCAGTAACCTAGTGAGACAGTGTTTCCAAATAAGAAATAAAATTGGGCTAGGGGTGTAGCTTGAAGGTAGAATACCTCTGGGTTCAATCCCCAGTACAATACATACATACATACTTACATACATACATACATACATACATACATAAAATAATTTAAAAAAACTAGCTGGGCGTGGTGGCACATACCTGTAATTCTAGTACTTGGGAGGCTGAGACAAGAGGATCACAAGTTTCCAGCCAGCCTCAGCAACTTAGTGAGACCATGTTTCAAAATAAAAAATAAAATAGAGCTGTGAGTGTCACTCACAGGTAGAACACCCCTGGGTTCAATTCCCAGTACAACACACACACACACACACCCCAAAAAATAAAAAATAATAGTAATAATAATAATAAACTCCAAAAATATTCAGAGAAAAGAAAGGGAAATTTCAAATCTTTGCAGAGCAAACAATAAAACAATGAAATGAAAAAAATCATGACCAAAATTGAGAAAGCTGATTGAATGGGTAGACAGAATTATAGTAAGTACTCATAAACCTTTAAACCATGAAGTATAATCTGCATATGCTTACAAGAAAAAGTAAAACATAATTAATTACATTTCCTTCTCACCTTCACGGCTCCGGGCCATTATTATTAGTTGGCAGATTACATTAACCATTTCTTGAAGCAGAGCAGGGCATTTTTTCAGCATAAACTGCTGATCTGCAAAACAATCAAAAGTCTGAAACAATTCTGATTTTATAGTTAAAGTATTTCTATCACCCATAGCCAAGACTAATACTAAATTTAAGTTGTCCCACAAATATTTCACATGACCTCACAATTTTACACATTGAAGGTAAGACTTTCTCTGCATTGCTGTCAAAAATCAGTCAGAAAACGCTTGTTCATATTAGATATGTCAAAGGCAAAATTTTAAATATTATGGTGTTAAGCTTAGTAAGCCAATTCCCCATCTTTTTTTAAAAGCCTTATTCATAAATTTAATCTTCCTATATTTGAGAACTCTAAGAATTTTCTTCTTGTGCACATAGTTCCTATGTGTGTAATTAATTCCAAAGACTAAGAATGAGAATAAATGCCAACTAAATACAGAAAGAGGGAGATGAGAGAAGAGGAGGAGGAAGAGGGGCAACAGAGTCAGACTCATTTCTGCTGCATATAAAAGTTAACAGACCATTCATTGGGTTTAGTATTCAATCTAAAAAAAAATTGTTCCCTGTTTCTTAAAGATGATTGGTAAAAATGAAGATGGCTACATATTTGCACAGAACATTAGCAACAGAATTACTAATATTTCGAAGCAACTTCAGTGACCCTACCTAAACAGCGCTCCTTCCTTCCATCATAAGCATCCTTTCTATCACCAATTATTGAGCACCAAGTAGCCTTGTTTTCAAAAGCAGCTGAATGCACTATTGGCTTAAAGGAAGCAGGGGATGGTAAGATTTTATTCAGAAACAATATTTGGGGCTAGGGATGTGACTCAGTAGTAGAAAACTTGTCTAGTATGAGCAAGGCCCTGGGTTCTATTGCCAGCACCAAAAAATAAAATAAAAACCAAAAAGGAAAGAAAAGGAAAAAACATTTTCTAAGAATAATAACTATATTTTTAAAACTTCATTTGAAATAATACAGGTGAAGAAACCCAATGACAATGACATTCCTGGAAACACTGCTGTCCCAATCTACTGCTTGTTTTAAACAGAATAAATAAATGCCTTCAGTATTTATGAAGCTTTAATTAAGGATCAGATATTACTGATAACCACTGAAGGAGGGACAGGAGGGGTGGGGGGGGGATAGTTAGTGTTTAGTGAAGATATTTGTCATGAAATCCATTTCTATTCCTCTAAAAAGCTTATAAACTTCTTTTTTAAAGTCATTCAGAATTTGTTGTATAATCTGCAATTAACTAAACATTTCTCATACAGAATATTCTCTCACCTGGAAGTACTAAATTTTAACATTTACCAAAACATCAACTTAGACCTTCAAATTATGTGAAATAATTATGTAGCATATATATTCTTTTAAAAGGTCCTTCAGCAATTATTTGATTAAGCAAAAAAGAACAGTGACAAAAACACTGCACTATGAGGTCTAATTAAATGTGTTCCTTTGGTTCCACTAAAACCCTGTAGATATTAGAATCACAAATACCTTCTTCAAGGGTCTCGGGAATTTTCATTCTAGCAAGATGACACAGTAATAGAACTCTGGCCTTCAGGCTATATGGGCAGGTAAGTGGAGGCTCATTCTTCTTTAAATTAATGCTGCCAATTTCTCTGATCAGCTAAATTAAATAAAATAATTATTCAAAAAATATACTTAAGAAAAGCATTTACTTTAGTACTTAACTGGTCATCAAAGAATGTGGGAGATCAACCTAACCTGTGGTATTAGAATATTATCTGTTGGTCTGCTTGTGGCATCCTTATTATACTGAGGATCAAATTCAGAAGCTCCAGTCAAAACCATAATGAGACCTTTGTAAACAAAAGAAATATGAAGGTAAATAATTATATTTGCTTCTATATTAATTTCCCTTCCTGAGATACTTCCTTAATCCTAAAAGTAGGCACTTTTCTAATCATACACCACGCTAAACATCACCTGAACTTCACTACTGACAAGTAGTAATTTCTCCCATTAAAAAAAGAAACATTTTACTTTTTGTTTTGTTTTGTTTTTGTTTTTGTGGTACCGGGGATTGTACCCAGGGGCATTCTACCTGCATTCTACCTCCAAGTTCCACCCCCAGCTCTATATTTTATTCTTTATTTTGAAACAGGGTCTCACTAAGTTGCAGAGGGCCTCACTAAGTAGTTGAGGCTGGCTGAGAACCTGCAATCCTCCTGTCTCAGCCTCCCAAGTACTGGGATTACAAGCATGCACCACCACGCCTGGCCACATTTTACTTTTTAAAATATACACATTACCTGTCCCGATGTCAATAAAAATGTATATCAAACTGAGGGCACCAAAGCAATGGGATACATTAAAATCATGTAACAGCATCTACACACACATGGTCCAAAGAAATTTTCTACAGAGAATTAGTATTCCATATGATGTTACTGTTACGTGAAAAACAGGGGCCCCTATGGTTAAATATATTTGGAAATATGTGTTAAAAGAGCTTATAGTTTCTTCACTACATCACTTCTCAGACCCTTGAGTAAACTAAAATATACAGTAATTTCCAGAAAATTATGTTAACCTAGAAGGCTTTTGTGGAAATATACAATTGAAATACATATGATTTCCAGCCGCATTATCCTTGTAAGCCTACAGGCTCTTTAAGGACTAGCACTATGGTCAATCTTAAATTATAGCAGAAAATACATATAAAATACACACAAACAGCAGAACTATACAGAGGTTAAAGGGCTTAGAACCTGGAATTTTGTCACTTCCTAGCTGAATGATCCAGGACAATATTCTTCACCTCTCTCTGCATTTCAGTTTCTTCACTTGTGCCTGACACATATCAAACACAGTATATGCGTGAATTATTATGATTACTACCTTTCATGAAAAAGTATTCCTAAGATAGCTAAAGTAACCAAGAATATGTAAACCAACCCACCAGCTAAATAATGCTTTTCTAGTCAGGTGTGGTGGTACATGCCTGTAATCCCAGTACTTGGGAGGCTGAGACAGGAGGATCGCAGGTTCGACGCCTGACTCAGCAACTTAGTGAGACTCCCAACAAATTAAGGAGACCCTGTTTCAAAAACAAAAAATAAAAAGGGCTGGGTGTAGCTCAGAGGTAGAATGCCCCTGGGTTCAATCCCTGGTACCACACATACATAAAAAAGCTTTTCTGAAAGAATTCGCTAAGTACCACCCTCAGAAATCAAGATCACTAAGGTAAAAAAAAAAAAAAGCCACATTAAAACATTATAAACATGAAACATTTTCAATAAGAAAGTTTCTATATTAGTATTTCAATTCAACAGAAAATGAGTAACATGTATGTATACACACAAAAAAATTTACTTATTCCTAAGAAATTTATCTATGCACACACAGTCATATGATCTTGAGGAGTCTCTTTTTCATTACCAAGAAAATGAGCACAAACAGCAAATCCCAAATACAGAAAAATCCATTTAAGTATTGGAACAAAAATGTATTTTCCAGTGGGACAATTAGAAAACTTAGTTGTTTTCTTTTTTTAAAGAAGGAAGGAGGAGTGTCTATAATTCAGCGCAATGATCATTCTGAAAGACAACTCTATACTGGGAAAAACTTTACAAAGTTGGCTTTATGGGATCTAAGATGTACTTAGGATGGTGCCTTTTCCCCCCTGAAAAAATTTAATTTTTTTTATTTTTTGCGGTACCGGGGATTGAACGCAGGGGCGTTCTACCTCCGCGCTAC
>PVJS01021509.1:0-31421 GCA_004027185.1 Glis glis
CGGGGATTGAACCCAGGGGCATTCTACCTCTGCGCTACACCCCCGGTCCTATTTTTTATCCTTTATTTTGAAACTGGGTCTCACGAAGTTGCGGAGGGCCTCACTAAGGAGAGAGAGAGAAAGAGAGAGAGAGACAGAGAGACAGAGAGACAGAGAGAGACAGAGAGAGAGAGACAGAGAGAGAGAGACAGGGAGAGAGAGAGAGAGAGAGAGAGAGAGCGAGCTGAGGCTGGCCACGAACCTGGATCCTCCGGTCTCCGCCTCCCAAAGTACTGGGATTACAAGCGTGCGCCACCACGCCTGGCTGTTTTTTAAATTTTAAACAGGGTCTCAGCTTCCCAAGTACTGGGATTACACACATGCGCCACCACACTCGGCTAAGGATATGTGGATTTAAATTTCTTGTAAATATTGTGAAGTCTTAGTAGATGGTATTTCAGTTTGTATTTCCACAAGTGCACACAGGCATATAGGAAAGTGCCTACAGTATGTGGAACAAAATCTTCAGTTCATTGTACATATGGTAGGTTAAAGCAGAATCTATTTGTAGTTAAAATTTACATTTTCCTCAAATTAATTTTGGCAACTTACTGTATTTAATATACAATTTCTATGAAATGTTTACATCTCTTGCCTGGAGGAAAAGAATGCTAGTGGCTTTAATGTCCCCTTTGTCATTTATTAAGGAGCCATTTTCCTATACTTCCTGGGGACAGATGACTAAATTCTTATTGAAAGGATATACACAGAAATATGTAATAATGTCTCAGTTGTGCTTTTAAAATTTATATTCCTTCTCACTGCCTAATTTTCTTTATAAATGATTAAAATTTGTACAAGATGGAGAGAGATAGGCTGGCCATCTTAGATTATGGATAGAAGCTACATTTTTTTAGGAAGATCAGACAACAATGAGACATCTGAAATGACATAGGCACACTCTATTTTATCAGAATGAAAGGAAAGAAAACTTTAAGAGCTAACTTATTTTAGCTATTACTGTTTTGGCATTTGTTACCGAAGCCTCATCTACATCTTAATATATAAAACGTAGATTGTATAATTGCTATTCTTATTGATTCATAGATGTTCTTACATATAAAAAATAAAAGACTAAATCACTCATGAAAAATTTCCCCCTCCAATTTTGTGTTTGTACTTTGACTTTCTTTATAATTTCTTTCTTTTTTTCTAAATAAATTTATTTTGGGGGGATCATCATACTGGTCATATAAGTTCCCTTTCATTGAATCTAATGATAGTAATAAAATGAGTTTCAAGAAGAGAAATAAATGATATGAATGAGAGGGAGAAAGAAGAAAAGAAAAAAGGAAGCAAAGATGTTGAATACAGATCATGGAATCTGTAATTATGGTTCTCAGACACCAGTGGGCAAAAGAGATTGGTAGATTGGCAAGAAAGGCAGATGCCCTGGTTCCACCCACAGAGCTCCATTTTGTCTTCCCATGTGACTCCAATGTACGTGGTTCAGACTACCCTGAGAGAAATAGTGCAATGTTATTTAGATCAGCCTCCTAACTTGACAGTGATGAAAATGAGGATTAGAAAAAACAAAACAAAACAGAAAAAACAAATTAGAGCAGTCATACCATGGCAAATAAATAAAGAGGTTCAGATTAAAAGCAAATCACCTGACTCTAGGAGCCGCATTATTATTATTATTATCATCATCATCGTCATCATCATCATCATCATCAATCATCATCATCATCATTATTTGCTATAATATTTCTTCTTTAAAGAAAGAGACAGCACATGGTGATCTGGAGTCATCCTAGGCTGCTGCTTCTTAGTGGTTTTTTTTTGGCTTTTTTTTTTTTTCTGTGGTACCAGGGATTGAACTCAGGGGCTTTCCACCTCTCAGTTACACCCCAGCCCTATTTTAGTTTGAAAAAGGGTCTCACTAAGTTGTTGCATGCTGGCCTTGAACCTGCGATCTTCCTGTTTCAGCCTGATATTGACAATTTTGTATATGTACATAGCACTATTTAAGTGTTTCCTTCATCAAGCCTCCCTACTCCCTTCTCTGAACCTTCTCCATCACTCCAGCTCCACTAGAGTCTCTCCTCTTTTATATGAAGTCCCTTTTGTTACTCAATTTTGATGCAGCATCATAAGTCATAGAGAAGAAAGGTACCATTGTTTTAGTTTGTTTTATTTTTCTCTAACAGAATACCAATGACTGGGTAATTTACAATGAACAGAATTTATTTTGCTCACAGTTCTAGAGACTTTAAAGTCCAAAAATGTGGGGCCGCATCTGGCAAGGGTTTTCATTCCGTGTCATAATGTGGCAGGAGGTCAAGAGACCACATGCAGGACAGAGACGAAGTCTGGCCAAATTTATTCTTTTTTCAGGAAGACAATTCTGCAATAATGGCATTAATCCATTCACCTCTCGAAGGTCCCACCTCCCAATACTCTCACATAGGCTATTACATTTCAACATGAGTTTCGGAGGTGATATTCAAATCAAACCAGCTACTTACTGGCCTATAGATCCCATGTGTATAATACAGGGCTGATTTCTATTGGTCAGTTACAGTCTTACACTTATTGCTAAGGGTATCTGGAGTCATGATACTACCCTTGGCCCAAACTAACAAATATATACCAATTGTTGGTCAATGTATTGCCATACCAGGGTCCAACACATAGGGAAAGTCTGTATTATCTTGTCAATATTGTTTATAAAAAAGGCAAAGGCTGACAATTTGCACCTAATTTCTGTGTTATTATCTTGGTTTTCTTCCAAGTTGGTTATTTAAGTAATCAGGAGAGATAAAAGTTCCTCCTTGGATGAGAATATGACTTTCCAAAGACCAGGGAATTGCACATAATTTTGTAGTTGTGATCCAGTACTAAAGCATGTTTAACATGACCAAACCCAACTTTGGAAGTTGTACCTGGGTGGCTCAGATTTTTATGACACTTGCCTGTATTATCTTCTCCTCCTATGCAACTCTTACTTTCATCAGAGAATAACATGACTATATTTTTTCTTGCCAGTTCTTTCATTAATCTCAGCAGGCACAATTGATGCACTATCTCACCACTGAAGTAAATCGCTGTTGCTATAAAGGAGAAAAGCAAAGGAGAGCTACAGAGATAGGAAGACGCTTTCTCCATAATCTTCCCTCAAGTCAGAGTTTCTGCTTCATGGACCATGTTTGAATAATATGAACAGAAGGAAAGAACAGTTGGCATATGTGTATCAGCTGGAAAAATAAAGTGATTACCAGATACATCCTTCCCCTAACTTTGTGGGTAACCTTCTGGATAGTAACTATTGCTCACTTGTGTATCTTCCTGAGAGCCATGTGAGCAGTTAATCTTTTCCTCACTGAAGCCTCTAAGATAGGTTGGAAGAGAGTCTAATTATACCAAATCCAATCATATAATGTACTCCTGTCTGATAATTCTCTTTCTATTTTCCCAACCCAATTATACTCAGCAATATGTCTGAAGATTTTTAGCTCACAAAAGGTTATGAAATAAACTCTCAGGTCACACTTAAGAACAGCTTAATATTATACCCTCATTAGTATAAAATTGCCCTAAGTGTAAACTTTAATTCTATCCTTTCTAAAAGACTGAGCTAAATTTTCATGTTTTTTTTTTTAATTTGGAGGATGTTATCTTTAACAAACATCCTTGTACTCACTACTTCGAGTAAAAAAAATATTAACATGTTGCCATATTTTATTTTGATCTCTACTAAACAAATAATAACATATTACTGATAAAGTTGGATTTTCTTTAACGTACTCTCACAATTCACTTCTTTTACTTCCATACTTGGAAGAGAAGATCATTGTGAAGACTTTGTATGTGTTCTTTCAGTGCATATTTTAGTATTTTCCTAAATCCATAAACATTATGCAGCAATACATTCTGTGCTTTAATTTATTCAATTGGTAGAATATTGATCATATGTTTCAGATACTTTTCCATGTCATATCAAGTTTTTGAGATCTGGGTATATTGAAACATATGGGTCACTTTGCTTTTATTATTTATCCATTTCTCAAGAGAAACTACAATACATAATAAAACCTTTTATAAACACTAAGGGATTTGAGCCTCAAATTATCCCCGGGCATTTTCTTATTATTATCCTTCTGCAAAAAATGTTGACTTCTTTTCATCACTTTTGTTAATGCCATTGGTGGTATTGTTATATCTTATGAAAATTTTATACCTGATATTTTTTCCCACTCATATTCTTTCTCTCATTTACCCTCTTACTTTCACTTCTAAGAAGAAGAGTTAGTTATCACTTATGGTATAATCTTTCACATACCATAGAGCTATTGTCACAGTGAAGAGTGGCATATGAGCCATCTGATCATTTCTCTCTCACCAATGAAATATAAGTGGATGTCATATATGTCATTTCTAGATGAAATAAGTAAGGGGAAAGAAGTGTTTATTTGTTTGTTACCTTACCTACTCTCATGTTTCAGCTGAGAGCAGAAAACATTGGAGTAGGGGAATTGATAGAGGAAACCTTGGTCCCTGAATTGCCATATGTCAAAAAGTTGGCAATGACATGAAGTACCCACATTCGACTTTTATTTGAGTAAGACATAAAATTTTATTGTATGAAAGCACAATGATGTGGGAATTTGTTTGTTATAATAGCTAGCATTGCTTTAACCACTGTATGTTTCTATATAAAACATCCAAGTGGAATGAGGACCTCATTTTGCCTAGATGATTATTTTGACCATCTTATCATATCCCATATTCCTACAATATCATCTACCTAAAACCACATAGTTCTATAACCTGCCTTCTTTGACAACCTTTGTTAGATTCCTTAAGGTGAATTTAAATATTCCTTCTATATTCTTCTCAAAACATTATTTGTTGAGAATGCTCCTACTTCCTCCAGTCCTAGATTTTGAGCTTCTTAACTGCAGGTAAGTACTGGGTTGATGATAAATATTTCTGAGTGCCTGGGTTTCATGATAAATATTTGCATGGAAATAAATAAATGTGTGGCCCTTAAGATAGTTAGTTTAGGACTCTATTTTATAACATATGGAGAGAGATTTTTTAACAGACATTCTTAAAAACAGAATAGCACTGCTAAAAAATCAGTGAATTGCACATTTTGATAGGCAGTAATTAAGATCAAAAGAGCACATTTAGCCTAATTATAATGAATAATTCTTAATTATTTTAAGGGTAAAGTCAAATATTCAGATTTATTAGTCATTTGTGATCCAGACACATCCTTTTGGAGACAAGGAAATACTATTACACTGATTTATGAAAAATGTCAAACTTCAGTGTAGTACTAAAGGATATAGAGCTGAAAAGAAAAAAAAGATGTGTTAAAGTATTTTCATCCTCTATTTATTGTTTCTATATAGTTTAGAAATATTTCTAAATATTAGAGTTTATTATAAATTATTAGAAATAATAAATGGCTTACTTAAAGGAATTGAGAACACACTCCAGTATTTAGAAACTTTGCCATGAAATCTAATTTATTCAGATTTACTCTGTAACAAGTCCTAAGCCAATTTATGTAGTAGATATTTATTGCAGTTATTTGAGCTACTCAGCATCTACTGTCACTTAGTCTAGTAGCAGTGCCCCAAATGAGAAAAGTTCTTTCTTCTTGTATACATCCTTGGAAAGGGTATCATCAACATTTATTGTCTGTTTCTAAATATGATATAGACATATAACTCCAGTTTGGCCTGTTAGACTGTTATCAGGACTTTAAATTGTAACATAGATATGGGGGAGGAGGTTGGAGCTGGTTGATCAAACAGCAGCAGGAGACTCAATTTGTCCCTGCTCCCTCAACCTCTGGGGCTGTATTAGTTCTTGCCTTGCCCCAGCCCCAAACTTCATCTCTTCCTTTAATGGAATCTGCTTTCTCTCCTGTTAGCCAGGGTAGGGATCTATAAATTACAACTAAAGCACCTTGAAGAGATTTATTAAAGATTTGGGTTTCATCATTATTCAAACACCTTCTGACCATTTTCTGAATCCAATTTGAATAACATGACTAACATTCATCAAAGTCTTTTAAAATATGAAACAAGCAAGCAAACATAGCAGCTGATGTCACATCTCTAGTACATGGATTTCAGAAGTGATTTACTATACATGGCAAATAAGTTATGATAAGGGTTTCCATGATTAAAGGCCATGGAAAAACATGTAAAGAAAAAATGGAATTTAAATAGAGTAATTTTGCATATTAAGTCTCAAAGTACATTGCAAAGCCACATCTGGATAAGTCCTTTATTTTAATGTAATTGTCTTATGTATGAGAAGCCAAACAATGTTAAGAAAACTTATTTCTCAATTTAATGTTTGTTTGATCTCTTGATCTTCCGTCTCCTCAGTAGTCTCCCTCCCTAGATTAGTCTAGATAACATCGTTAATTTTATAAGGGATACTGGATAACACCCTTAATTGTATAAGACTTGGAGTAACTTTCAGTTCACACAATGAATAGGGATGTATGGTATTATTCTGACTGAAGGATGAGGCTGATGATGGTCTTTTCACCATCAGTGGGTTAATGGATTTCTATACTAAAGGGATTAAGCATGGGAGAGAGGAACCTTTATTTTCTCAAGTCCATGATATTCAACCATCAGAAATTTAAAGAATATGAGGTAGAGGTTGATAATATTCATTTAGCACTTATCTATCTTTAAAACCATTATGCAATATTATTATTTTATATACTTTTGTCGGTGCATTGTAGTCTCACATCATAATGTAGTTCAAAGTGATAGAGACATACATGCACACAGCACTTGGTGAATTTTCCCTATCTCCCTCCCTACTTCCTCCCCTTCCCCATACATGATACTGAGATTGGCATTGCTATTTTCACATGTGTACATGACCCCAATGAAAGTATTTACTTTATTAATTCTCTCCCCCCACCACCCTCTCCTGGATCCCCTCTATCGCTCCACTGGAGTTTCTCCTCCATTGTCTAAATCTCCTCTTGCATCATGATTACTCTCTAACTTCCACATAAGAGAGAAAACATATTACCCTTCACTTTCTGTGACTGACTAATCTCATTTAACATAATGTTCTCTGGGTCCATCCATTTTCCTGCAAACGATGTAATTTGGTTCTTCTTTATTGCTGAGTAGAATTCCATTGTGTATGTATCCCATAATTTTGTAATCCATTCATCTGTTGATGGACACCACGGTTGGTTCCATAATTTGCAAAATTATTATAATTTATAATTTGTAAAACATTATAAATATTACTGTATACATACATATACATATACCCACATATATATTCTACATATATAGTGTATATATTTGTTTATGCATATATATGTGCAGATAATACTAATATCTTAGGAATAGATTTGTATTTATTACTAAAAAGTCTGGAAATAATATTTCATAGCTAAAAAAAGTTAAAATATTTCTTCTCCCTGGCTTATAAGTTGGCTTTCTTTTCTTATTGGAAAAAAAAATTAACTGGCTTATCATCATTTCTAAAATAGACTTCATCTATAAAGACTATTCTTCAATTATTCCTTGATTTTCTTTTCCCATGCTAAATTATCCTAAATTTTTATTTTTACTTTTTTTGTATAGGCCTTGATTTTCAACTTTTAATCATCTGCTTTCCTCAACCCCTGCCAAACTCACTACACATATTAAATTGTCATCAATTTATTCATTTGGGTGCCCAGTGGGTGCACAGAAATCTACAAAGTGTCTTTCATCCATTTTCTTATGATCTCAGCCAAGTACAGAAATTCCAAGATAAACTTAAACAGCATTACATATGCCACATTAAAGGCTAAAGATGAAGCTTACCACGTGTCAACCTCATCAGATAAAACCTGACCCACTGTAGATTTTTAGGAGGACTGGGAATTTATATGGTTTCATCGATCATTTAGAAAATATTACGTTCTTGTTAGATTTTCCAGGCCCATTGCATCTATGACTTCCAAGTTTACATGACTTGTAAAATATTTTAGGCAACTCTCTTTTTCATAAGCATATGCATAAAAGGAAAAAACTGAGATTGGATCTACTCTCATTGGATTGGATCTACAGTAACTTGTCTGTTTTTACTACCAAACTAAAAAATAAAGAATAAGCCTATTTTGTTTTGATTGACAGCTATTCTTTTAAGACTCAATCATTTTTGCTTAAGCATTAGTCAAAACAGTCAAGTTTGTATCAGTAGATATAGATTTTTGTTTTCCTTTGTTTGAAAGAAGTAAGTCAAGAATCACATTTCTGTTTCAGGGGTTCCCCTTTCCTTTCTTAATGTGAGTTTGTGAACTCATGCTACTAAGGAACTGGCTGGTAGCAAAACCATCTTCCATAGATTTCATAGGAATGATTATTCAACATCTTATGCACTATGCCTATTTTTGTGAGCCTGTTATTAAACTATAATTTCTTACCTTATGGATCCTGATATAGTAAGTCTGCCCTCCACAAGCTACATAACTTTTCTATGTCACACACTACTCTGAACCTCAATTTCTTGTCATATAAATTTAGCTCCCAAATTGGGCTATCACTCAGGTTAAAAGAAAATGTTGTATATATTATTCTTGGTATATTGGCTGGCATACAATAAGTACTGGCAAAATTATTTTTATTATTAACTATATGTTTGTATTTTATAATACTTAATAAGTGCTATTAATAAAAAGGAGACAGGCTAGTCAGGCAAGGTTAATTGTTATGCATGATGAACCTTAGTAACTCAGTGGCTTAAAATAATGGAAGATTATTACATCTAAGATTATTAAAACTTATGGAAATTAAATTAAATGATATCTTTTTTCTTTAAAAGTTAAATGTTTTAGGCATGTGGTGGTGCATGTCTGTAATCTCAGTACTTGGGAAGCTGAGGCAGTAGGATTACAGGTTAAAGGCCAGCCTCAGCAACTTACTGAGACCCTGTTTCAAAATAAAAAATGAAAGAAGGGCTAGGGATGGAGTTTGGAGATAGAATGCCCCTGGGTTTAATCCCTAGTACCAAGAAATAAAAATTTAAAAATTAAAAACCAGATGTTTAAAGTGGAAAATACAGAAATAGCAAAGAACACATGGATTCTTTCTAAAAAAGACATAACAAAATCTTATTTAACTATTAGATGTGAATTGTACTGTTGTATATTTAAAACGTACAACTTCAGAGAAGGAGCATAATAAAGATTTTTTGGAAAATCAAAATCTGAAATCTAATAATTAACTTATATACTTTGCAGCAGACTAATCACTCTTTCTTAATTGAGTTCTTAATACACTAAAATATTAAACTGAATTTTCAAGTGTTAAGGAAACACAAAGATAGGTAGTGAAAAGCATAGCATAATTTTTCAGATGTTTTAAAGGTCCTGCCTGTTTTCTCTAATTCTAATTCCCTCACATTCCACAACATTAACTAACAAGTCATTTTTAAATTGCTTTTATTCTATAAAAATGCCAACACAAAGGAGTAAGATAATTAAATCCTGAAATATTTTTCTCCTACTAAAGTAATCTCCCATTTAAGATAGGTAATTATAGACATGTATGCAGCTGATAAACTCAAGATTCAGGTAAGTGGTTTTGCCTAATTCTTTCAAAAGTTAGGTATTTCTATTTTGTTTTTATTTTGTTTTTGTAAGGAATCATGTGTTTTAATTTTTAAATAATTTTTAAAATTATATCATGTACAATCAAAATAATTATAATTCATAAAAATACATTAAGTAAAATTTATGATATATGGAATGTGAAAAAAAACAAAAGTTCATCTTCCTAATTTGGAAATCATTTCAAATGCTGGTAATATAACAATGTGTGGTGTTCAGTAAATGTCAAATGGAAAAATATATATGAAAATAACAAACTCAAAATATAATTAAATCCTGAAATACTTAAATCCTGTCCCATAGTAGACATTCAATGAGTACAAACTTCTCATTTAATATTTTATTTATTATTTATTTATTTTGGCACTGGGAATTGAACCCAGGGGCATTGTACCTCTGAGCTATACCCTCAGGCTCTTTTTTATGTTTTATTTTGAAACAGGGTCTCATTAAATTGCTGAGGCTGAAACCTGTGATCTTCCTGTCTCAGCCTCCCAAGTAATGGTATTAAAGGCATGGGCTACCACACCTGGCCCCCATTCCCAAGTTAATTCCCTTCCTCTTTTCTCTTTCTTTTGCTACTCTATTCACTGAACCCAGCGACATTCTACCTCCAAGCTACCCCCCAGATGGATTTTATTTTTTGTTTTGAAACAGGGTTTCACTAGGTTGCTGAGAGTCATGCTACCTTGCTGAGGCTGTCCTCAAACCTGCAATCCTCCTGTCTCAGCCTACCAAGAACTAGGATCACAGGCATGTACCATCACACCAGGCTTTCTTTCACTTTTCTAAACTTCATCATCTCACATAGATATACAGACATCAAAGGACCATAACTTTGAACAAGTCTCTGATTCTCCTTTAAATTGAATAGAGAGTAAAGTAAAAAGTCTATACAATGTCAACACAGCTACCTCCTTAAGTTCAGATATTTAGTACATTGTCTTATATTTTGCTGGTACAATTGCAAAAAGTTAGTAATTAGTAGGAATAAGTGGATGTACCAATAGTTCAGGGACAAAAATAACTTTTAATATAAATGTAGATGGTAAGCCGGGCATGGTGGCGCACGCTTGTAATCCCAGTACTTTGGGAGGCAGAGACCGGAGGATCCGGGTTCGCGGCCAGCCTCAGCTCTCTCTCGTCTCTCTGTTTCTCTGTCTCTCTGTCTCTGTCTCTGTCTCTGTCTCTCTCTCTCTCTCTCTGTCTCTCTCTCTCTACTTAGTGAGGCTTCCGCAACTTTGTGAGACCCGGTTTCAAAATAAAGTATAAAAAATAGGGACGGGGGTGTAGCGCGGAGGTAGAACGCCCCTGGGTTCAATCCCCGGTCCACAAAAAAAAAAAAAAAAAGTAGATGCTAATGGATAGCTGGAACACTGATGTAGATGTAAAAGAATAGTTTCAGGCAAAAACAGTTTTAGGAGTTCCTAGTTACCTTATAAATATTCTTTCTCATAGAATAGTCACAATTTTGCTGACTCCTTGAACTACTTTTAAAAACATAACAAATGTTGCTAACTTTTAAAAAGGCAAGTATTTACAACATCAAAGTGTTTACAATTTTATGTAATATTTTCCTATTTTTTCACCTAAAAATGTCTAATCAGCAATTAATCTTGGCCGAGACTGAAAATTTTATTATTACAATAAAACTTTGAATCCTAAAAATACAAGCAGATTTTAAAGTAATCTTTAATATTCATTTCAAACTCAAAATCAACAATGCCCTTGTCATAAAATACAAAATTATTTAAAAATGTCACAATAATGCTAAGGAAGGTTGTAACAATTTGAGTATTTAAAATATTATGTTAAATTTTGATTTATCAGGCCAGGTGTGGTGGCGTATACCTGTAGCTCCTCAGGGGCTGAAGCAGGAGAATCACAAGGTTGAAGCCAGCCTGGGCAACTTAATGAGGCTCTGTCTCAAAATGAATATTTTTCCTTTCTTTTTTTGTGGCACTGGGGATTGAACTCTGGGACATTCTGTCTCTGAGCTACACCACCAGCTCTATTTTATTTTGAAACAGGGTCTCACTAAGTTGCTGAGGGTCTTGCTATGTTGCTGAGGTTGGCCTCAAACCTATAATCCTCCTGTCTCAGCCTCCCAAGTTCTGGGATTACAGGCATGTGCCACTGTACCTGGCTAAAATTAATTTTTTAAAAAGGGGCTGGAATGTAGCTCTGTAGGTAGAGTCCCCTTGGGTTCAATCACCAGTACCAAAAAAAGGAAATTTTGATTTATTATATCAATTTGACATATGGCTTTTCCCTTTTATAAAGAGGTAATATAGGTATACAATCCCTACTCTTTAAATGCCCCACTCTACCCTCATGATTATTTAGTTTATTTTTTATTTTTTATACTTTTATTGGTGCAGTATAGTCTCACATCATAATGTAGTTCATAGTGATAGTGACGTACATGCATACAGCTCTCTCCCCACTCTCCCCTTCCCCATACAGGATATTGAGTTCTATCCTTATTAACAGTATCCATTCGGTATGATTTTACAAAATCACATAGGCAATTTATTTTGTCTTACTGAACATGATACGCATAATTTCTACATGCTCGTCCTTTCATTCACTTTTTATTTGTGTTCATTGTCTATTGCATGCTTGACAGTGGGATAATTGCTAGAGTCTAATATGATGAGGTTTAATTCCAAACCTTAGAGAGTCTTTTCCTATTGGGAAAATCACACAATACACACTTTCCACTTTCCTTATAAGGATGGATAAAGGAAAACATGACATTTTAGCCATATAAACAGTGTGGTGATGGCACAAGCTAGAACAAACAAAAAGATAGCAACCCACACAATGATCAACACTTAATAAGCATTATAGCAGGCATTGCTTAGTAGATGGCGTTGCAAAATCTGGTTCATAATGTGGAAAGAAATAAACTGAACTCCCCACACAATTGCATGTAAAGACTTGAACTTCAAATAAAATAAAGGCATAAATATGAAAGGAAATACTGTAAGGTAATCATGTTAATGTATGAGAGAACTTTGTACTGAAGCAGGGAAAAATGACAACATTTTTCAAAAGTATAAATCATAAGACATTTGTTGATAAATTTTATTATATAAAATAAATTAATTCCCATTGAAAAAATCTCATCATTATCAAAACTAATAAAGAGGTCATAAATCATGAGAATTTTCAGTAGCTAAACCTGATACAGGCATATATCTTGATGTATATACACATTGTTTCGTCAATTCTTTCAAAACGAAAGCAAAATGATAGGAACACAGGGTCACCACATATTCTAAGAGTATGACCCCAGGCACAAATCTAGGAATGTAATTTATTCACTTTTAATATAGTAAGATATATTTCACATTCCACACATTCATCTATTTAAAGTGTGCAGTTCAGTAGTTTTTAGAATATTCACAAAATTGTGCGACCATCACCACAATATAATTTTAGAATATTCTTATCAATAATAAATTCCAATAATAAACTCATGATTATTAACAGTCACTTCCCAGGTCCCTGACATCCCTAGGCAACTACTAATATATTTTGTGTCTCTATGGATTTGATCCTAGATATTTTTAATATGCTTTTATTGGTGCATTATAGTCTCACATCATAATGTAAATCATGTTGACAGTGACATACATGCACACAGCACTTGGTGCCCCCCCCGCCTCCCCATCTCCTCCCTTCCCAATACAGAGTACTGAGATTGACATTGGTATATTCTCATATGTACACAGAGTCGATGGTAGTAATTCCATTAATGAACCTCACTCTTCCTCCTCCCCTTCCCTTAGACCACCTCCCTGGCTCCACTGAGCTTTCTCCTCCATTATCTGGAGTCCCTCTGGTATCCCAATTACTCCCTAGCTTGTGCATATTAGAGAAAACATATGACCCTTCACTTTCTGTGATTGGCTAGAAAGTGAGAGCCTAGATATTTTTTAAAAATGGAATTATACAATATGTGGTATCTTGTAAGTGACTTTTTTCAATTAGCATCATGTTTCACGATTCATCTACATCATAGCAGATATAACTGGCTGCTTAATTTCTTTCTATTTTCAAATAGTGCTATATGGATATACCACATTTTGTTTATCCAGTCATCAGTTAATGAACATTTAAATTGCGTAGTAAGTTGAGTATTTTTTTTCTCCCAAAATTCATATCTACCCAGAGACATAGATTTAGACCTTATTTGGAAACAACCATTGCAGATATAAGTTAGTTAAGATGCTACTTAGTAATTAAAGAAAAAAGATCTCACTCCATAGCTAATAGACTAGGAAGCTAAAAAGTGCTCCGTGTGGGTGTGGCTGTGTTTATGAATGAAACTCAAGCACTGTGGACTGGCGCAAGAGTTCTGGAAAACAGTATGGTTGTGCTCAAAGTAAACAAAAAACATTCTGACCCCAAAATACAACTCCTAAATATATATGTCAGGAAAACTCCCCATATGTTGATAAAGGGACAAACATAAACTCATTCATTACAGTGTTGCTCATAGAGTTGGGGAATGGCAAGCAATGTCCAAGTCTGTTACAGGCATACTTCATTTTTGTTATGCTTTGCTTTATTGCATTTTGCAGATACAGTGATTATTACAAATTGAAAGTGTGTGGCAACCCTCTGTTGAGCCCTTCTCTGATTGCCACCTTTCCAACATGCTTTCATGTCATGTCTCTGTGTTGTATTTTGGTAACTCAAAATTTTGAACTTTTCACTGTTATTATATCTGTTATGGTGATCTGGTATTACTATATCAATTGCTTTGGGTTGCTACAAGCTACACCCATATACGACAACCAACTTAACTGATGAGTGTGAGTGTTTTAATTCTGGTTCAGGTTCTGGTCATCTGTTCTTCTTTCTCCCTTTCCTTGGGCCTCTCTATTCCCTGAGGCACATTAACATTGAAATCAGAGCTGGGTGTGGTGGCGCACGCTTGTAATCCCAGTACTTGGAAGGCTGAAACCAGAGGATCCGGGTTCGCGACCAGCCTCAGCTACTTAGGCCCTCTGCAATTGAGTGAGACACTGTTTCAAAAATAAAGAATAAAAATAGGGCCTGGGGTGTAGCCTGGAGGTAGAATGCCCCTGGGTTCAATTCCCGGTAACGCAAAAAAAAAAAAAAAATTGAAATCGGGCCCATTAATAGCTCTACAATGGCCTTTAAGTGTTCAGGTAAAAGGGAGAATGGCAGGTCTTTTGCTTTATTTATTTATTCATTCATTTTTGTGGTACTGGGGATTGAACCCAAGGGCATTCTACCTCTGAATTACACCTCCAGCCCTTCTTATTTTTTGTTTTGAAACAGGGTCTTGCTAGAGTCACTGCAAGCCTCGCTAAGTTGCTGAGATTGGTCTTGAACCTGCGATCTTCCTGTCTGAGCCTTCCAAGTTCTGGGATTACAGGTGTGCACAACCATGCTCAGCTGGTCTTTCACTTTAAATCAAAAGCTAGGAATGATTGAGCTTAGTGGGGAAGGCATGTCCAAAGCTGAAAACTAGGCCTCTTACACCAAACAGCCACATTGTGAATGTAAAGTTCTTAAAGAAAACTAAAGGTGGCATTCTGGTGAACAAATGATAAGAATGTAAAACAGCCTTATTGCTAATATTGAGAAAGTTTCAGTGTCTAGAGAGAAGATCAAACC
Source organism: Glis glis (assembly GCA_004027185.1). Taxonomy (NCBI): domain Eukaryota; kingdom Metazoa; phylum Chordata; class Mammalia; order Rodentia; family Gliridae; genus Glis; species Glis glis. Next base: position 15,299 of record PVJS01021509.1, read on the forward strand.
AGCCACAACATTCCCTGAGCTAAAACCTAGATCTAGACCCTTTCTTCAATTCTATGAAGGCTCAAAGAGGTGAAGAAGCCACGAATAAAAGCTCAAGGTGAAGCAGCAGGCACTGATGTAGAAACTGCAGCAAGTTATCCAGAAAATCTAGCTAAGGTCTTTTATATGGTACCATCTTTAAGAATATAACCATGGTTTTGCATCTCTCTAAATTTAATGCATATGTAATTAATAATGCATTATCGTGAATTGAAAAAAACAGCCAAGTATTGGGGAAACTGTCAACATTTCTCCTTGTACTTGAGCTTTTTGAGATTGCAACTACATAAATAACCTGAACTGAGCCTGATGTATTTTTCATTTATTCTCAATGGATTAATTAGAGTTTTACTTCCTTTTTTAACTAACTGACCATAAGCTTTTCATCTTTCCTTATATTTTAATATGTCTTACATTAATGATAACAGTCATTCTGGTAATAAGCCCTCATTTCAGATTTCAAATTACTAAAACCTGTTCTTCATTCTTTTTATTTAAATTAGGCCACCTTTTTATATTCACAGATTTATTGATACTTCGTACATTCATTAATACCTATACAACTATTTACCTGTCATAATAATAAAATATGTTTTTTGCCGTTCTAACATTTTATGCCATTAAATTTTCTAGTTTTATACAAAGAAGAATTATGTGGTCTCCACCTCATCTGCTGTTGATCTTACCTCTATTCTTACATAGAACGCAGGGGCGTTCTACCTTCGCGCTACGCCCCCAGCCCTATTTTTTTTATGCTTTATTTTTGAAACCGGGTCTCAGGAAGTTGCAGAGGGCCTCACTAGGTAGAGAGAGAGAGAGAGAGAAACAGAGACAGAGAGAGAAAGAGAGAGAGAGAGAGAGAGAGAGACAGAGAGAGAGAGATCGATCGATTGCGCGCACGCGCATGCGCGCTGAGGTTGGCCGCGAACCTGGATCCTCTGGTCTCCGCCTCCCAAAGTACTGGGATTACAAGCGTGCGCCACCACGCCCGGCTTGCTTTCTAAAAATGTCTTGATATCGTTTAGCATTTTATACTCCTTATTAGACTTATTTTTTCATTGATGGGCCTTAAGCTTTTTTATTTATGTCTAATTTTATCCTATCTGTTCATTCCAAAGTAAGAGATCTATTAGAGTTTGCATTTTAAAAGCACAGTTACTATTGTCAACCTTTTCCTGTGATATTACCTGTGTTTCCATATTCAGATGTTGATTCAAACACCTAAGTCATTTCTTCATTTGAACTGACTATTCATTCTCTGCCTTCTCAGAGAGATTACATAAGTATTTACCTTTGTATTTATTTCATTCTTTCCTATATTAGAACCACGGTTTTTATGTATATTCAGTGTTACAGTCTTCGTCTTCCTTTCCCATGGTCCTTTTTATTAAAAGTACAGAGGAAATGTTAGAGTGGTCTAGAGCAAAATCCTTAGTGAAACCATAGTGAAGTTTAGGTAAAAATGATTCTTCTGGTTTCTTCTGAATTTCATTCCACCTACCATACAGTTTCTGTGGGCTCAGAAATTACCCTAATAAAAATAATAAATTCTTATTAAATAAATGCAACCATGAAAAAATCTAGAATATAAAGGGTTAATCAATGGTTATTTTTAAAATAACAGCAAAATCAAGTAAAATAACTTGACAATGTATATTATCATATATTTTAGTTTGTACAGTTTTAATTGTGACAATGAATTATATAAGCCATATGTTTAAGACATAGGGAGAAAGCAAAAAGAATTAAATTATATTTATTGAATAGAGTATCAATTGAATTAAACTATATCTAGCATTTAAAAGTCCATACTTTCCTTTCTTTGACAAGATTTTCTTTGTGTGTATGTGTGTGGTACTGGGGATTGGACCCTGGGGTGCTCTATCACTGAGATACATCCCCAGCCCTTTTTATTTTGAGATTTTATTTTTTAATGTCTTATGAAATTGCCCATGCTGGCCTCGAACTTACAGTCCTCCTGCCTCAACCTCGCCAAGTAGCTGGGATTACACATTTTAAAATGTTAGCTCTACCTTGATACAAAACAACAACAACAACAACAAAAAACCCAGTAAGGATAAAAGGATAGATATCCTCCCAGAACATACATGCAATAACCCATCAGGAAACACTGATACACCAAAATCAGTAGCTATTAAAAAGTGATATATCATGTTCAAATACATTTGTTCAAGGAATGCAGGATTGATCAAACATTGGTGGGGGGAGGATAATTACAGATGAAATGTTGTAGTACCTGGGATATGCTTCTGTCTAATCTGTTGTTATTAAAGGAGGAAGGAATTGGGTGGATTTAGAGGAAATACATTGTTGAAACTAGGTAACAGACATAGATGAAGCTTATTTCACTATTCTTATCATTTTTGTGTTTTATTGAAAATTTCCTAACCCAAATACATGGCATTGTTGTGTGTTGAAAACTAATGACCATTGTTCCTAAATTTGAAAAGATGAAATTGTAATTTATTTTCATGTCCTAATAAAATTTATACACATTCTACCTGAAGATTGTTTGATGTGGTAAAAAGAAAGCTACAAAATTTTTTAATAGTGTATCATTTTATGAAGAAATTAAGGTTTCCATTATTGATGATGTGGACTTCTATGATCTTTTACTGAAAGTTAGTGATTCTTTATTACACTGTACTGTGATTTACCATCTGAATGAAAAGAATAATTCAAGAAGACAAAATAAAGTAACATAGAGTAAAACAATGAGTCATTTTATCAGTGAAACAATTTGATATTTCATACTAGGTGCCCCTATAGGATGTGTTAAAGGTCCCCTATGAGCTAAATAATAGAAAGACAGTACACCCTACAAATGGTTGCAAGTCAGACTGTCATTAAAAAGGAAAGAAATACAGATTTTTTAAAGAAAAAGAAATAGAAAAAGGAGAAGGAAAGGGCAGTGATTTTCTACCATGTTCAACATTTATTTCTATTTTATTATATTGAAATACATTAATGTGGCAGTCATATTAATGCTAATCTCAGTTTGTATTTTTTGGTGTTTCTTGATTCTATTCCATGTACTTGTAATCTGCCAAGAAGCTAAGAACTGACAAGATTTACCAGTATAATTAAAAGTCTTAGAAACATAATAGATAAATACCATTATCCATAAAAGAGACTATGGCTTGGTTTTCTAGGAGAAACATATTTTAAACATTCAATCTAATAAATAGAAAAACGTTCCCTATTTTGTAATCCATTAGTTTAAGTTATATTAAGTCAGATTTATCAATCAAAAGGGAGCACTATTTATATGTAGCAATATAGTAGATTAATGTTACCCTACATCTCATTAATAATCATTTGGTATAGACCCTGAGGCTATCTAAATCTCTGAAACATTAGCAATTATAATTTTGAATGCATTTTATTTCTTGAAAAAAAATCTTGAAAGTCAACTGAATATTTACTATTTATCAAAGAATTAATGTGTAAATGATGGAGCTGTTGTAGAAAAATTCATTACCCAATTATTAAAGAATGCCATTTTTGTACTTTCATATTGATGACTAATACTTTGTGAGTTTATTGTCTGGCTATAACTTAATAAGTCCTAACTTTTTCATAAATCTAACTTTAAAATGTGTAAATAGCTAAATTAGACTGGTTTATATCATGTCTTGGTCCATTTGGGTTGCTATAACAAAGTATCATAGGCTGGTTAATTTATAAAAAAAACAAAAAGTTTTGCTCACAGTTCTGGAGATAGGAAGCCTAAAATCGAAGTGCAAGATAATTCAATGTTTGGTGAGGGCTTTCAGCTGCAGAGATGGTACTTGAAACTGGGTCCTCACATGGCAGAACTAAGAATTTAATCCAAGATGTTTTACTCTAGTAGCTGTGGTTTCAAAGAGCTCATTTTTACTAGGATTTTTTCAGATATTATATTGAGAATGAGTTTTGACAATGTGCATGGTAAACAATGAGGCGCTTGGTATACAATGAGGATTTAAAATGTTAACCAAAATAATTTTTAAAAGTAAAATAAAATATGTGATTCTCACTTCAAGTGCAAATTGCAATAGTAATGCAAAAGAGAGAGAGTTTAGCTAGAGCAGAGTTGGACTTTACAAGTGCCCCACACTTCTGACTTTTTTGATGCCTCAAAGGGAAGCCAAAACCTGAACAATGAGAATGAAGACTCAAATGGGAATTGAAGCTACTAGCAACACCTCTGGACAAATCTGAGTCCTGGAGTTTCAACCCACTACTGTTACAAGTCTATAAGCCAAGAAAAACAGATTGTTTAATGTGTATGTTTTGTTTTGTTTTGTTTGTTTTGTTTTGTTTGTTTTGTTTTGTTTTGTTTTGTTTTGTTTTGTTTTGTATTGTTTTGTTTTGTGGTACTGGGGATTGAACCCAAGGGTATTCTACCTCCAAGATACATTCCCAGCCATATTTTATTTTTTATTTTGAAACAGGGTCTCACTAAGTTGCTGACATCCTCACTAAGTTGTGGAGGCTGACTTCAAAACTGTGAGTCTCCTGTCTCAACCTCCCAAGTACTGGGATTACAGACGTATACCACCATGCCTGGCTTAATATGTATATTTTTTAATTCACACATTCAAAGTTTTGGACCAATTGGTAAGTAAGTGTGAAGTGAGAAGTGTCAGGTGATTTGCGCACTTTAAGGGTAAAAGATTCCGTCCAAGTGTGAAGAGCGACTAAGTGCCCTGAGACACCAATGGCAAAAGGTACAGATTTCTAAGCTGTTTTTTTGAGAAGGGAATGGCTTTTCCAAGCTTTTTCTCTTTTCCTATGAAGGGTGAAAGACTATCACTTCATCCTGTGATCTTACCATCACAGATCTTACCATCTTTTCGTTCTGGAACTGAGACTCATTTGCATAAGCAAAAATAGTGATGTCACAATTCTGATCAATCAAATGTCTACGCCCAACAGTTGCTACCATTCAGGATGTGTAAATAACGTGGATAAAGCAGATCTGCCTTTAGAATTTGGTAGACCTATACAGAGAGTACAGCTAGTGCTCACAAATCTAGTATTTTAACTTGTATATAAAAATATTTGAATTTAGCTGAAGTTCTCAACATGTATATAATTGTTTGGACCCAGAGGCATTCCACCTCTGAGCTACACCCCCAGCCCTTTATATATATATATATATACATAATTTTTTTTTTTTTTTTGCGGTACCGGGGATTGAACGCAGAGGCGTTCTACCTCCGCGCTACGCCCCCGGCCCTATTTTTTATACTTTATTTTGAAACCGGGTCTCATGAAGTTGCAGAGGGCGTCACTAAGGAGAGAAAGAGAGAGAGACAGGGAGAGAGAGAGCAAGAGAGCTGAGGCTGGCCGCGAACCCGGATCCTCCGGTCTCCGCCTCCCAAAGTATTGGGATTACAAGCGTGTGCCACCACGCCTGGCAAATATATTTTCATTTTTAAACAGGGTCTTGCTAAGTTGCTGAGACTCAACCCCAAACCTGCAATAACCCTGTCTCAGCCTCCCAAGTACTGGGATTACAGGTGTGCTCCATCACACCCAGCTAAATCTTACATATACTTTTACAAATATAAAGTGATTCACAATTTTAGTGTTCCATACCCATCTAGTCACTTACATAAAGAATCAGGATCATGCTTCATCTATACCCATACCTACATATATACAAATACAAGAGAAATATTTAAATACAAAGTGTTTCTCAGTTGCAAAACAACTGTTGGAATCATATTGCTGATTTGTGAGAAGCCCCTAAGCCACAAATAGAAATACAAAGAAAAGGCAGAAATTAGATGCCAGAAAATACTGGGAAATGGTACTTTGTTATACAAGGATATATTCCATTCAGGTCATCTGAAAGAAAAAAAAATTGGCCAGTCTATTTATTTGTAGTTTACTTACATAAGGACACCACTGTTTAAATTCTGCAATTAAAACAGTGTCTTTCCTTTCTCTGACCTATAAACCTTCATAGCATTTTGATGCAGTGCCTTTTGTTTTTAAAGTATGTAGGAAAGGATGTATAAAGTAATTCACTGGGATCTGAATGTAATTAATCATGAGAGCAAAAGTTAAAAATTATAGGTTGTAATGTTTTAAGGTTGAGTACAACTTTCATTAGTGAGTGAAGTGCCCAAAATATTTTTCATGAATGCATTTTCTGTGTATATTTCTGACTTCTACATCAGCCAGTCTCTCTGTCCCGTAACAGTAATTAGTTTTCATAACACTGAAATTTTCCTGATCACTTGTTTAACATATTTGTTAATCAACCTAAGAATTATTAAATATTCTTACTAAAATGTTTCATTTATTTATATTATGCAATTAAAACACACATCAAAATATTTATATACACAGTTATACAGAATATTTAATATTGTTTCAATATTTCATATATTTCAATATTGTTATAATGTTTGGTATTGTTATAGTATTTGATATTCCTACCAGAATGATAGATAATTTAATGATTTTTGTTTTGTTTTGTTTTTTGCGGTACCGGGGATTGAACCCGGGGCATTCTACCTCTGCGCTACACCCCCGGCCCTATTTTTTATACTTTATTTTGAAACCAGGTCTCACGAAGTTGCGGAGGGCCTCACTAAGTAGAGAGAGACAGAGAGAGAGAGAGAGAGAGAGCTGAGGCTGGCCGCGAACCCGGATCCTCTGGTCTCCGCCTCCCAAAGTACTGGGATTACAAGCGTGCGCCACCACGCCCGGCCTAATTTAATGATTTTTAAGAATACAAATAGCATCCCACTAATGAATGCTGAATGAATAAGTAAATCTTTTCATAATAACATATCAACCGTTTTTCTAGAACAATTTAAATAAAATTTATTTAACCAAAATAACCCCAAATAACTGAAGTTGTAAAATATTCTATTATAATGGCAAAATTGATTTGATATCTTTTCTTATGTTTGTATAGCAAAAACATAGTAATCCAAGCCAAAATAACCAACTCAAAAATAATTTAATATATAAGAACGGAAAGGCTCATATCATTATAATTTTAAAAAGTAGTAATATCTATAGAGAAATAATGAACATTTCCCCAACTAAATGCCTTTTATTTGTTCCAGTATCAAAATACATAATCAAAACATCTTAAATCAAATTATATCGGGTTTAAAATGTACTAAAAATAGAAAGTTATTGACTAAACTGGGCTCAGTGGCACAAGCCTGTAATCCCAATACTAGGGAGGATGAGACAGGAGGATCTGTTTCCAGGTCGGCATGTGGTAACTTCCTGTTTCGTGTGTGTGTGTGTGTGTGTGTGTGTGTGTGTGTGTGTGTTACTAGGGATTGGACCCAGAGGCATTCTACCTCTGAGCTACACCCCCAGCCCTTTTTATTTTGAAACAGGTTCTCACTAGGTTGCTGAGAGTCTTGTTAAATTGCTGAGGCTGTCCTTCCATGGTAAATTATCAAGACCCTGTTTCTGTTTTGTGTGTATGTGTGTGGGGCCAGGGGGAGTACTGGGGATCAAACCCAGGAGCATTCTACCTCCGAGCTACACCTCCAGCCCTTTTTATTTTTTGTTTTGAAAAAGGGTCTTGCTAGGTTGCTGAGAGTCTAAGTTGCTGAGGCTGATCTCTAACCTGCGATCCTCCTATCTCAACCTGCCACCATGTCTTGCCTAAGACCTTATTTCAGAATAAAAAATAAAGAAGGACTAGGAGTATAACTCAGAGGTAGAATACCCCTGGTTTAAATCCCCCAGTACCATAAAATATATATTAAATAAAACGTTATATTTTTAACTAAAACCACAAAGAAAATATGTAGTTTACCTGTTGTTATGTCTCTTACTCTATCTCCAGGTCTCTTCTGTTCCTCTGAGTCTCTCTCTCTCTCGTCCTTTTATTTTCTGAGAAATTTCACAAAAGTTCTCAGGTGATTATATATGTTCATCCATACATACATATGGATATATAGTGATATTTATATTTCTCATATATATATATATATACACATATGTGTATACAGATATAAAAATTTCTTGTAGTTGTATATAGAATTAAATGTCATATGAAAAAACTAGTCTTCAGTGAGTGATGTGGTTGCTGCTGGGATTACTGTGCATTATTAGTGGACTGTCTGGAGCCCGGTAAGACAAGTGGTAGGTACTGCAATTTTATTGTGGTTTTCTAACATTTCTTTAAAAAAGTGAATAATTGTGTCAAATATACAAAATAATTCCAATTTATGTTAAAAATAAAATAATGTATTGGGAACACTCTTTAAGTGTGGAATGACTTCATGTTTGTCTAAGTGGAACAAAAATAACTACAGATGGCCCCCAAACATTCAAGATAATACTCAACTTACTCAAAACTAAAATGCCAACTAAAATAATAAATTCAATTCTTATCTATAAAAATAACAAGAGTGATAGGTTTGGAATGGGTTGTTTTTGAAATGTGTGTAAAAGAAAAAATACACTCACCATTGCTATTAGAATTATAAATTGATGTTGTATTTGGAGGTCATTTTGCCAATGTCTTTAAAAATTTTAAATGCTATGTGTTTTAACTAAACATTCTATTTCTAAAAACTTATCTAAATGTTACACCTGCACAAAAATGCAAAGACACATGCAAACATTGTTCATATCCGTGAAATATTTTTAAAAACTTACATGCCCATTAAGAGTACACTGTTTTTGTCTGTGGCAAATCTCCATGTGCTAACATGAAATTACATCCTACTGTGTGTGTTATGTTTTTAATATAGGAAAAGCAAGTAGAGAGCAGTATGCATGAGAGAATCACATTGGTGCTGAAAAGCCATATCCTTTGCTTTCTGTCCTTTCATTTTATACTGGATTGTGGGCATGATAACTGAAGTGGAACAGATTTGAAACCTTAACAGTGGTAGCAACAGGTTAAGGATGGCAGAAGGAAGAAACAGGAGGAGCCTTGCATCCCTTTGGCACTGGAGAGATGCACTGTCAGTCTTGGACTACCTGTTCCTGGGTCCTTTGTAAAACGAGAAAAACATATTCGCATTGGTTAAGTGCATTACATGCGGGCAAGCCTAATGCTAAATCACAGTGCTAGTCCTTTGATTTTTCATGCTACCACTGACTAACCCGAGCCACTGTGTTTCTATCATTTGCCTAGATTTGATCATATCAGTAAGAAATGTCTCCAAACTGAATAAAAATTAACTGTTCTCAACAATGATTTTATTGTCAGAGACTAGAGGAAGACTATATGAACTTTGCAAAATGTAGTATATAAAATGATGTAAGAGAAGTATTTTGTTCATGAGAGCTAAGACTCACTATGAAAATGCCCTGTGCTTGATCTTTGTAACTGGTTTTGAAAGATCAGTGACTGATTTTGGATTTCTAATGCTTGCTTCACTGGTTATTTCAACTCACTGCAGCCAATATGCTGAGAGACAAATAGCTATTAAGTTGTCATAGTGCTGTGTGCTAATATTACTTATTATATAGATTCTGCATTATATGGTGGCAATTATTCTAAAATGGCAAAAGCCTGAACATATGTAGTGGTTGAAATCATTTTTATGAGGAGTTCATTGTAAAAACAATAATGGAAATCGAACCCCAGCGAGTTTGGATCAATTCCTATTATGTCTGGAGTCCACTGTTCTAAGCATCTTCCCCACTGTTAAAAAATATAATAATTGTTAAACATAGCAAATTATACTAAAAATGCTTCTTGTTTATTAGACTGTGTTGTTTCAATTACATTTTGTACTGAATTTCAATTTCCTAAATGCCTTATCTTTCTTAACTTTAGCTGGAAACAAATCCCATTTCTTCAGGCTAGGAGACAAACCAGAAAACACATTTTTAGCTTAAAATATCAGACATAGGAAATCCCCATATGTAAGCTTTCCTATGAAAAAAGACCAGCTCTTTAGCAACGCTTGACTAATGTAAACCCAGGTGTGTCCAAGCTGTTTTATATATTTCAGTTCACTACACTGTAAACTTGAGGAAAGCAAGGAACATGGCTCACTATATTCCTGCTACATTCAGCATGAATGCACATGTGAATGAACGATTAAACAGAATCTATACATCTCTCTGCCTTTAAGCATTCATCACTCCTATTCCTCATACTGCTTTCAGAATTTTACCATTTTACTCTTTCCTTGAAATGTAAATGTTCCCAAATAAAGGGTAAATAAAATTGTAAAGTACATATGTGATAATGCGTAGTTAGAGCTTGTTAGTCAGAGTGACTTGTTAGCTAGAGTGATTCCATATTGTTACTCGGCATGGCCCCAAACCTGGCCCTAAAACAGGGAAGTTGGCCTTGGAAAAATCAAACCAGGATGTTGGCAGGGTAATGGGTAACAACATTGTGTTACTGTTATTGTGTCATTGTTCTTGTTCTGTATGTTCATTATGCTTGGCTTGCTCAAATACTAAAAGAACCATTGGGGGCTTCTCAACCCTGCTATGGAAACCTGCTATGGAAACCTGCTGTGAGAACCTGTACTTCTCACCCCCTTATAGCTTGTGGCTTTGTAGTTTTGCTCTATAAAATAAGCCCTAAAAAAAACGGTAATCTACTGCACTTGGGTCTTATGTTCTATGCAGTTCCTGTTGGCCGGCAAATAAAAGCTCTCAATTAACACCTTTGGTTGTCTAATTGGTCTTCTTCAGGACGCTACCTCACAATATATACTCATGAAAAAAAAAATACCAATAAAAATGATGGCGCTTGGATTAGAGGACCTACAGTAGATTTGGTGTTTATTTTTAGGTGAGTCACTTAAATCCCCTACATACAGTATTCTTTTTGTTTTCTTTCTGAATATAAGAATACTATATCTTCTTTGGACTATTGTAAGTGCATGGTGTGCACTAAGTAATTTCACCTTGAAAATTAGGAATTTTTTTTCTATTCTACCTTGGAGTATAAACTACTCCTTGAGCTAATGGCATACTACCTTCCCCCAATCAGTATCAGCTCTCAGTAGATCTCATCATTCTTTGGCAAAACTTAGTTACTAACCTTTAGTCATAAGTTATTCTGCATTTTTACAGCTTTGGACTTTTTGTAGTAGTTTCCACTCTTTCTTAAGGTAGAATTTAAATGTCTTCTGGGATATTTAAATTTATTTACGGGCTTCCAAGTCAAGTGGATCTGAGCACACGGAGTTTCTGTATCCTGAGCAGTAATTTGAGTTTCAGAGCTAGTGAAGAATAAGAAGATGGGGCTCAGGGGGGAGGCAGATGTTCTTTGGATATTACTGCACTTCCCTTTCCTCTTACCTAGAGCAAAAGCCCTTAGCTCGAATTCCAGCAGCCATTTTTTGTTCATTGTAACCTTGCCAATTGGCAGCTACTAACTAGCCATTCTACCTTTTAGTTGCCAAATACTAATTAATTAAATTTGAAACAAAATATTTGTCTTTTATTGGAAAGGCTATGTATTCATAATTTTTCTTTAAAAATGTAAAGACATCTTCTGGTTTGCATCATTTCTTGATGGTTTTTCTTGGTGAACATGTAATTGGTTGCATTTTTTTTTAATGGTACTAGGGATTGAACCCAGAGGCATTATACCTTCGAGCTACATCCCCAGCCCTTTTTTGTTTTTTATTTTGAAACAAGGTCTCAGTAAGTTGCTGAGAGCCTCCTTAAGTTGCTGAGGTTCACCTTGAACCTGCAATCCTCCTGTCTCAGCCTCCCAGGTACTGGGACTACAAGTGTGTGCCACCATGCCTGGCTGTTTGAGCCTTCTCTCACCTTAACAAAGGTGCTAACTAAAATAACTCATTTAATTCTGAATGTTAGAACTGTATATTGAGAAAACATCTATTAGTTCAACTATGAAATAAAGCAATGATTTCCAGATCAAGTTTCACTAACTATTCAAGAGTACTACTGAAACAAATGTTAGTAAATAATTCCCTAGGTAGTAACAGTTGTTGTAATAGGAGTAATAATAGCAGTAATTGTAAGAATTCCGTATACATTTAATGGTTATATTCAGGGTCCTCTGCTATAGGTTTTACATATTTTAGCCTATGTAATCTTTATCTTATCCTTTGAAGTAGTTGCTCTGTAATTCTTAAGTTATAAGTAAGCAGGTTCAGAGAGGATAGGCAATTTTACCAGTGACTCAGAGTTACTAAAGAGCCAAGTCAGGATTTGAAACCAAGCAATTGAGCTTTGGTGATTATACTACCTATCAAAATTCCAAAGGCATTCTCATCAATACTTGAAAAGCAACTATATTATTACACTGCTTCATTTTGACTATTTCTTTAGAGGCCTCAAAAAAGTTGAAATATGGGAATCCCAGGAAACCCTGAAAGCATTAGAGGGATAAGAAGAGAAGGGTTTGGCTATAGACTGCATTTAAGATGTCAGAAGTGATTCAAATCAGTGGACTTTATGGTCCAGTGTCCTTGGTAGACCAGCTGATACTGAGTGACCACAAATATGATAGAGTAAAAGAAGAAAGTTAAATTTTAAGTTATTAGTTCAAGTTTAACCTGTATCATGAACGTTTTCATGATCATCCAGATTTTGCTAAGTTTTTTTTTCCTTAAGAATGATGTAGGCTCCTATCACTCTGAACCTCATTATGATGTATAATTACAATATGCCAATAAAAGTATATTAAAAAAAGAATAATGTTGATTTTAAATACCTTTGGAGACAGAGACCAAGCCATTTTTTTCATGTTGCCCAATTTAAACATTCAGTGTCCTAAATATAGCCGAGCATACATATATATGATAAAAAGTCTTTCCTTTTCTGTTACAAATTAAAGACTATTTTTGTGTTATAAGATTTATTTTATCAAGCTGGTCTTCTCTCAAATTAATTTCAAACATGCATCGGAATGTGTTAGCAATAGAAATTGAATTTCTATTATCTTGTGACAAAATTGTCTTTTTTTTTGCGGTACTGGGGATTGAACTCAGAGGCCTTCTACCTCCAAGCTTCACCCCCAGCCCTATTTTTTATTCTTTATTTTGAAATGGGGTCTCACTAAGTTGTGGAGGGCCTCACTAAGTAGCTGACGCTGGCCGCGAACCTGAAATCCTCCTGTCTCAGCCTCCCAAGTATTGGGATTTTTAGTGTGCACCACCACGTCTGGCTTACAAATTGTTATTTTAAAACAAAAATTTTAACTTGTGTGAGAAAATGTTGGCATATACATGTGGATTTTAAATCATCAGTTTGGTACAGCAGTTTGATTTAATAGTGATACTCAATAAAGATAAAAATAATTTACACTAATAAAAATACAATTGAGAAGAAGACAAGAGTATTATATGTTAATTTCAAATTAATTCTTTTCAAGTAAGTATGGAATAGTACATTAGAGCTCTAATTCATGTACTTAACACCAGGAAAATCTAGAAAAAGTTCATTCTCCTTTATAATGGTTGCAACTTTTTCTGTACTTATTGACTGAAGGTATGCCTGAGAAAGACCAATGTGGTTTAAATTATTCCTTTTTTGCAGTCTAGCACTGACAGAAATTGTTTTTTTTTTACTCTGATGAAAACTTACGATATGACTATGCAAGCTGACATTAATTAAACCAATCTATTTTGTCATCGTTTATGTATTAGAGAATAGATTGTAAGACTGAATATGCTCCTGATTTTTAAATGAAAGATTATGTTCTGACTTTTACATCTGTCTGTTTCTATAGATTTGGATAATAGGAACAAAATTGTAGATTTTAGGCAGGTTAGACAATTTTAGAGTTTTGAAAGCACCTGAACAAGTGTAAATACAGAACTATCAGGCTACTATGTAAAATATTAAAAATGCTTTTGATAATATATTTGCAATATATAGGTAATTAGATTTAAAACAAATCAAAGGAAGTAAAGAGGAAAACTTTAATAGGCAGATATTTAAGTGAAAACTTAACAGCCATCTTGCTTTATTATCTTTGCTTGGCTTCCATATCTTGGTGACCATACACCCAGTTTTCTAAGGGTCTAGTTTATACGTATTCCCTCAGCATAGTTATTAATTTTCCTTTTCATTCTCAAAATTGCCCACATGTGGTACAATGAATTAGATATTTAGAGAAATAATAAGCTTTTTACTTTCTATTAAATTAGATCTGTACTTGCCCCAAATCAATCTTTATTATTTTCCATCTCTATCTGCTTTGAAATTATACCATTATCTTAAGAACTGCATTGAACATTATGTCACATAGTTTTTAATTCCTTATTTTTCTTTTTGTATAGCCTTATTAAATCCATTTTATTTATATATCTCTCAAAATACATGTACTAGAATTTAGTGGAGGTTCCAGCTGGGAACTGATAGAAATAAAATTATCAGACACTCAATATGTTTAAAGTAAAAACCTGATCATTTTACTTTTGTGCTTAATACCTCTCAGGATATCTTCCTTCACAAAGTAGAATCCAAATGTCAAGTATGAAAAGCAAACCCTGACTGACTTTCTAGATGCATCTCTTAGAAAATCCTCTGACTTCTAAAGTTACTCCAAACTATATACTGTCCTTGGAATAGGCCATGTGCTTTATCCCTGCTTTTTGTTTTGTTTTGTGTTGTTGTTGTTTTCTTTTCTTTTCTCATATCTAACACACTTGTTTTGGGAGTAATCTTAATTAATTGGGATCACGTATATTGTAAGTTTCTATTATTTCAATTATTGCCTTGAACTGAAATAGGTAAAATTCCACTTTAATATCCCAGCTGGATAGATTACATAAATTACAGTCACTATTGGCCTTTAAAATTAGTTCATTCCAGTTTAAACTTTAATTTCATATTCTATTACCAACTCACCCCAAACCCAGTGCAATCTGGACTTCCACTTGGGAAGTGTGATATTTGTCTCTATTACTGTCTTTTCTTATTCTCTTGTAGATTTCGCATCCTCAGTGTTTGAGAACAGGAAGGAAGAAAGGATATGGGGTGGAGAAAGGCATTTTTATTTCCTCAATTGGGATTGAGTTTGTAATCTTCCCTGATTGCAACCATCAAACTTTTTTGGCTATCTAAAACAGGTTGGTATGTTCCTTCCTCAGCTTTTATTCTGTCCTTGAGAATCTCTCATGTGTTTGCCCATCAAAGATGGAGAATACCTTTCTACTCATCTAAAAACCCAGAAACTTTTACCACTGCAGTCACCCCAATCCAGTCTGTTCCCTATATTTGGAAGTGGGCAAAGGGAATAAGATTCCAGCAGGCCTCTTCTGCAGCATATCAGTGAACCTTAGCAACAGAAGGGGAAAAAACAGAAAAAATCCCATTCAACATCACATCACTTATTTACTAATCCATTTTGGATACTCCTCTTCCTTTGGTAGCCAATGAATTCCTACTAATTTTTCAAGACCCAACTCACGTATTATTTCTTCTCTGACATATTTTCTTATTTTTCTAGGCAAATTTAAGGCCTCCTATGCCAGAGCTCCTTTTCGTGCCCAGCCCACAGTCCTACCACACCATGCCTCATATTTATCTATATTATTTGTACTTTCCTCACCCCTTAATAGAAACCAGGAATCATCAAGATGACCAATTCTAGACCACATGAACCAACCAAATTAAAATAATCCAATTACTGATATCCAGAATGTATTTCCAAAGTGGTTCTATGTCACCTTTAAATTCCTTGTACAGAAACCTCTCATCCTCTACTCTTGATTTTTTTCCTACCATACATCAAGTACTTTTGAAGCTGTAAAAACATGCTATTAGTTTAGTAAATCTCTGTGTTTTTATTCAGCTTATATTTTAGTAGGTAGAATGTCCATTCATTCAAAGTATTAACTATTTTTATTATATTTATGTCACATGTTACCCTCAAATTTGATAAGCATGATAATAAGGTGTTACCCAAACATGACAAAGAGTTTAACCAAAAAGTACTAAGGGCAGCAATTTTTTTTTTTTTTTGCGGTACCGGGGATTGAACGCAGGGGCGTTCTACCTCCACGCTACGCCCCCGGCCCTATTTTGTTTTATACTTTATTTTGAAACTGGGTCTCACAAAGTTGTGGAGGGCCTCACTAGGTAGAGAGAGAGAGAGAGAGAGAGAGAGAGAGAGAGAGAGGGAGAGAGA